>JAOVVA010208625.1:0-26222 GCA_028565275.1 Leiocassis micropogon | reverse complement strand
CTGCAATGGAAAAGTACTTGAACTAGTTACTTTTATCAGAAAGTAACGCTGTAATGTAACTGATTACTTTTTAATGAAAGTTTTGTAATTTTGTAATGTAATTAGTTACTTTAAAAAGTAATGTGTCCCCCCCCCCCAAACTGCTCTCCAGCGGCCTGACAGGTGGGTCATCAGAAAATTCTCACTTGCGCAACATGGAGGATTGTTTGCAGTGCTGTCGTACCTGCATGTGTGGCCACGAGGCCTCCAGCGTGGGCTCGTCTTCTTCAGGGTCAAATTCGGGGTTGTCACTCGGAGGCAGGGTTCTGAACAAGTTGGTGCTGATCTGTGATGAAACAAGATAATTCTCGGTAGTGACGCAGATAATGCTCGGTATGTCAGGAAAATATTTTACAACTCGAGCCAGGCACTAATTCATTGTTTATGCGAATAAAATTGAATTGAAATCAATACTGCATCACACGGCATGTAACACTGATAACCTGCGGGATTAAGGAACTACATACGAAGAAGTCAAAGCACAACTACGGAGTTTCCAGTTTAAATCAGCTCTACCTTCCACATATGCACTCTGTCGAATACTTAAGTTTACACCCAGGTGCTCAGATGTCCTTCCTCCCCCAGTAGGTGAGAAATTCCCCCTGGGTGTGAATGAATGTCTGAATGTGTGTTTGTGTGTGTGCATCCTGTACAGGGTGTGTTCCCTCCTCGCACCAAGAGTTCCTGTGAGAGGCTTCTCCATTAACTGCAAATGAGCATATCATGGTGTAACCTCTACATCTACAGTACATAAGGCGGCTCAGAAATGTCCATTTTATACAAAACTGTATTCATAAACATTCATAATCCCACACCGCTGCTGACGCGAACATGCGCGTCTGTGTCTGGGGAAACGCTGCTGAGAACATGCCTAGACAATAATGTAAGACAATCATGAAAGAATGTGAGTGCATGTGTCTGTTATATTGCCTGACAGCAAGTTCAGACTAAATCAAGCCGTACTTCCTCTGCCCTATGAGGCCGTTATTACACGACTACTGAACTCTATAAAATGCAAATGCACTGGAATCAAAACAGTCTCGATCAGTTCCTCACGCTAAAGGAAGAAGGTTATCGCCATGACAACCGTGGCATATTTTTAGCACCTGGAAATTACAGGAGGGCTACAGCCGAGAGATCTATACACAAAACCGGACAACAACAGGAAAAAAAAATGTATAATTTACACAAATCATTTAAAAACGCACAGCTGAGTGTGTGTTTGTATGTATGTGTGTGTGTTAGTGGGTGAGTGAGTGAGAGTGAGAGGGCAAGGATAGAAAAAGAAATAGACCTGACAGATCAAGAAAGAGAAAATTATCATACAGACGGTCTGGCGGGGAGAGAGAGAGAGAGAGAGAGAGAGAGAATGGAAAACATACAAAAAAAGAAAAAGACAAAAAAAAAAAGACAGCAAGATGGACAGATGGATGTCCAGCTTAAAAACAGGTGCACATCACATCCCTTCCCAGAAACACACATCTGCTTTCCTGCAAAAACCTGGTGTACTTTAGTGAAGTAGGTCCTGTGATGGAACTGACGCATCAAAACCACATCATTTGTGTTTTTTTTTATTATTTCAATTTCAGCATATTTATATTTTACTCAAGTATTACAGGAGCTGAAAATTGTACTCTGACTTAATCCATTTCCAATAAAAAAAAATATATAATTTAGACTTTCACTCTTAAAAGGTCTCTTTGAGTGATTTGAAGTCATTGGCTGAATGAGGGACAAACAGCTCAGTTAAACATCCAATCATCTGGTCAATTTGTCACTGGAAAGATGAGCATCCCTGGCTCTACCTCGAGTATGTTTCAGCATGATTGATTAACCAATACATGTAAATAATGGGGTGTAATAAAACCATCTTTGCCTCTCTATCGCCAGTGGAGGGTTGGTGACTAAGGCTCTGGGCTGCTGTTCAGAAGGTTGGGGGTTCGAGCCTCAGCACTGCCAAGCTGTCAAAGCCTGACCCTTAAGCGTGGCCCTTAAACCTTCTCTGCTTCGAAGGGCGTATCCTTCCGACCCTGCACCCCAACCTCCTAGCTGTTTGAAACCCAAGTCCCAACATCTGAGACCATGTGACTTCTAATAATGATTAATGCAGATGTGAAGCGGTGATGGGGAACGGCTACAAAATGACTGGTGTGAGGTCAGAAAAAAACTAAAAACAAACATTCTGGACCGGAAGGCAAGTTTCCAAATTGTTTTCTTTTTCCCCCTACTATTTAATGTGCTAGATGAGATAACAGTTTATAGCTTATTTTCTATTTTATAATTTTACTGCAGCACAAGTTTTACATGGAAACATAAAATGAACTTAATGTCAGCAGTTAAAACATTTACAAATAAAAAAAAAACAAAAAAAAACCTGACAACATTTAAAAGCAGCTACTGTTTTACTTTTACCTTTGACATTTGTGACTTGTCTACGTCTACCAAAGTATAGTTTCTCAGGACCTTTTCTACCCACTGACTGAAGCAACTTTTTCAGGGTGATTGAAGTCCACAGGCTCATGGACTGGCATCTGAGCTACGCTAGCCTTGCAGAAAACCCATACCTACTGACAACTGACCTGTTGATACGCTGAGCCGCAATTATTCCAGAGGACATCGCGGTCATGCCATCGAGTCATCACGCATCCTCTGATGGAAGCCGACCAAGAGATTTAACCTCACGTAGAGCTCACTAGTGCATTCACCCAGGCCTTTTTTTTTTAGACTATACACCCATACTGTATAGTCTGGGATACGTAAGCTGGTGCAGAGGATGAAATCTAGACCCAACGCTTTTTCCTAATAGGTTGGTACCCAAGTTTGTCAGCAATTCACTTCCAATATCTTGCTTTAAAATGGTTAGTTAAGATATTTTACAAGTGTGGGAGTGCTGTTGCGCTGGTTATCAGCATGCTCTAACACATTGTTCCACGACTGGAGGAAATAACTAACGGCGACTGGCAGACAATTAGCGGCCGACAGCGAGTGTAAATACCAGGGGTGAAACTAGTTTTAAATTCTCACCTACACCATGTAGCCAAAAGGTAGGAAGAATCAAACGTAAAGGTGATGGAAAGTCCTGTAAATCTCACAAGTTTCTCTTTATATTTCCACTCATTTCACATTACAATATCAGTTACATTACAACATCAGGTTTCTAAACAGCATTAAATGGAAAGCTAGTGTGCTGTGGTGTACAAGCACTTGTCACACATCAAGTAGTGCCCTTGATTAGGGCTTACAGAGGGATTTAGGACTCAGCCATGTGTTAGAAGCTAGTTAGCTTTGTAGCTCGTCTTGGCAGACACCTTCTCCTGCCTTCTCCTCAGTATGGCGGTCAGTACAGACCTTACAGTATTTTCACCCACAAACTGAGATGTGGAGTAACCCGAGATGTAGTTCAAAATCCTAGTGCTGTTACCATCCATTATCGCCACTCATGGAATACCTCTCGTCCAATCAGATTACTCGGTCAGTATACTAACTGTACTGTATAATTAGTTATAAATCAAAAGGTTTGTTTTGTATGAAACTTTTACAAAGACTAAATGGAAATAAAGATTGTAATGCATGGTCTCATCCATAATCGACGCATATTTTGACACTTGCATCAAAAACAGGAGACCAATTTTTCTTAAAATGCTAGTTTTAAGAATACAGCGCTGTCCTGATGGCCAGAAAATTGCATGCTGAAATACAAACTGGAATCGTCACCCCATCCAGGGTATGTCCTGCCCAGAAGCTTCAAGGCGGCAAGACTCTACACAAGATAAACCGAAATTAAACAGGCGTAACTAATTAGTTGCCATGGCAATAGAGAGGGGGAAAAAAAATCAGGAAAAGGAGACAGTAAGACAACTGCACAAGAATGCACTTGAATGTGGACAAAATGAGGGCCCATGTTGAAGCCTACATTTCTAAAAAGGGCCTTTTTATCCACATGATCATTCTGAAAAGTCATGCAGTACTGAATGAAGACTAGTGCATTTTTGAGAAAATGCTTAAAAAAAGTGCCAAAAACAAATGGCACCCCAATGACATCAAGTCAAGTGGACTAGCTGGACTACAACATTTCGCTATCAAGAGAGAGTTTATCATGACAACGTGAAAACGTGTGGAAAACCATGTGATCATTTAGCCTCCATCATACTAATAGTGCATAAGCGGCTGATTTCCCGATGACCACGCTCTGTCAAACTGATATATCGTCCTACCCATACTCCAAGGCTCGTATCTGATGCATTATGTTAGGAGACCTCAAACTGTCGCAGTGTGGGTGTTAAAATACATAATTTGAAAAAAAACGTAAACCAAGCCAAGAGAAGCTGTATAATTTGCCTTTGAGTAGCACGGCAGAAAGCGGGCAAGGAGTGCATGCTCTAAAGTGCATTTCAAAAACGTGATCTGAATTCGCATTGTCAAAATCACAAAAATCACATCACACACAAAAAAAAGATAAAAAAGATCCCACTGCAGAGTGCTCATCTCAGCCACATGCATTATGATGGCCATTTTAGGTAGCGAGAGATCACAGAGAACATTTATGCATAGCACGATCATGGAGTTAGAAAGTGACCCCAAACTTTTGAGCAGAATGGACATGGTGACATTACGATAATTACATGCATTTAAACTTATCAAAACTTTTTTATTTATTTTGTTGAGATAGATCTATCCATCCATCCATCAGTCCACCCATCAGTCCATCCATCCGGGGCTGATCTTAAGAAAAGCTTTGATTTAAAATTAACCAGTTACAGAGATGTTCTTACTTTCCCTCCCTGAATTCAATACTATAAACAAGCTAAAAAATGTATGCCTGAGTCACCGACTTGTGGACCACGGTCCAGATATGGATACATCTTGTCAATTGAAATCAAATGAAAAATAAGACCTCGGATTACGAGTAACGTGGTTTGCATGCGTTCCGCAAGACGAGCAAAGATTTTTAATTAATTTTGATTTGGAAAACGAACAAGTCTTGGTTTCACGAGCACCGAGTATCATGCATCACGCATGCGCTTCTTGTTTTGACGCCGAGCGTCACGTGATCACAACTGAGCCAACGGTTTTTCTCTCTCTTGCGCTGCGGAATTGTGGTTAAATCGTCTCCCCTCGTCACTTGCATGTACAGACATTTGTGTAATACCTACTGCATTTCTCCAGGCAGTCCTGCTAAATCAACAAGCCACAATCCTCTAACAACAGACTAAGTGTGCAAAGCCACTGTTACACAGAGTTCAATTGATGTGTGTTGTGTGATACATATCAGGACAAATGTTTGCGTATTAGGTGTGTTTCATATTCAATGTCTCAATTACGGACCTTATCGTTACCTAAACAGACTTCACATTAGGTTCAATAAACAGAAGCATCGCTCAGTACACGCTGGATTTCCTGGATCATGACAAACCATGATATTTAGGGTCACAGATGAAAGAAAAACCTCTGTGTGTCTCCGTCTCAGCGGTATGAACATGACTGTAAGCACTTCTCTCTGATCGCTAAGCGTTGAGTGCTTATCTGCATTAAAAAAAAAAAAAAAAAAGCCCACGGCACTTTGAATTTCCAATGCGGAAAAGCTTTATGAGCTTTATGAGATGCAGTTTCATAAACTCAACATTATATGAGGGAGGTTCAAGACAAACCAGGACTTGCGATGAACTTTCTCGTGAATGAAGTCGTAAAACTGACTGACATTTACAGAAGGCTCCAAGCGCAGTAGAGTGAAGAGACGGAGCCTGTTCCAGTCGTTCCTGTGAACATTCAGCGAGTGGAACGTCTGATCCTTGAAAATTTGCATACAACTTGTCACCAACTTGCAGAAGAAATGCATCTGCTGTGAGAACCAAACAATCTTAAACACCACTTGCACATTACAGAAACTCAGCTGGGAGTTATTGCCGCATCCTCCTGTACAGTCCTGACCTCGGTCCGAGCCATTTCCACATGTCTGGGCCATTAAAGGAGTTCCCGGGAGGCCGGAGTTTCAGACATAAAGCAGGCAGTCCGATCATGGCTCAGATGGACTGAAAAGACTTTCTACCTTGATGGTTTCAAAGGACTTGTGAAATGCTGGGATAAGTGCATTAGTACAGTAGGAGATTACAGTAGGAGTTTAAGGGAGTTTTTACTTGAAAGGAAAGGTGTACAAGACAGTGGTGAGACCAGCGACGCTCTGCGGCTTAGAGACAGTGATACTGAAGAAAAGACAGGCAGCAGGGCTGGAGGTAGCAGAGATGAAGATGTTGAGGTTCTCTTTGGGAGTGACAGTGATAGGATCGAGAATGAGTTCATCAGTGGGACAACTCATGTTAGATGTTTTGGAGATAAAGACAGAGAGGACAGATTGAGATGGTTTGGACATGTTCAGAGGAGAGATTGTGAGCATATTGATAGAAGGTTGGAACACCCAGGTCTAGACCAAAGAGGAGATTTATGGATGCAGTGAGAGAGGACATGAAGTCAGTTGGTGTGAGAGAAGAGGATGCAGAGGATAGGGTTGGATCGAGACAGATGATTCGCTGTGGCGACACCTGAAGGGGAACAGCCGAAAGACAAAGAAGAAGATAAGGGTGTTTTTACTCTCATAACTGTTCTGATATTCTCCTCAATTAAAAAAGTCCTGGTTTCACTTGAACACCTTTCGGCTGCTCCCGTCAACGGGTCGCCACAGCAGAACGTTCGATCCGCATAACAACATGGCACAGGTTTAACACCGAATGCCCTTCCTGGCGCAACCCTCCCATTTTACCCGCTCTTGTACACTGAAAGGTATACTGCGAAGAAAAAACCCTACACATAAGACGGGAAGGATGAGACACCACTTTCTCAGGCTCCATAACAGTCTTAAGTGAGGCACTGCCAAAGTTCATGTAAACTTTAAATGCTACCCCCTGAGAACAGCTTCAAGTAAACGGAGAGAATTGACAACCAATAACCAGTGACACAATGTTGACGAATTTGAGGCATTAGGAGAAGAAATGTGCTTAATTGTTAACCTGTTATATCCATGATCCACACAGCTGGTAATTAAATGGGTCAATATGTAAAGCCGAAGATTTGCATGCTTTCTAGTTAAAGGCATTTCTACTCCATATTGCTGAGAGCACAAGTGTTTGGTATCCGTTGTTCATAAATGAGCAGCAACAATCTGACTGATATATTCACGAAAACTATGAACTTCTGAGTATTTGGTTCGCCTCCTTTCTCATTTAATGAGTGTGTGACCAAAGTGACAGAGACTCAGGAAGTTTGTGTAACACCTAATGATGCAAGTTAGATTAACTCCACTGGCTTGTATTTTGATCGCAGGTTTACACGAGATATACGAGATAAGACTCACAGAAAACCTGACCTTCGTACACACGAGCTGACGTGGTCCATGTTATAAATTTGGTTACATTTAAATAGAGACCTAGAAATCGAAGTGAACGGTGTTACATGTTTCGTTTTAGGATTTCTCAAATACTACCACTTCCTGTTTACTTCCAGTTATAAATAAAGAACATTAAGTGACAGATTTTATTTGTGTTCCTAAGACTTTTAGACCCCATTATATTACGCTATTCACAACTAATACATAGAGTATATCAAGGCATTATAAACTCTATTGAAGATAAAGTAATTAGTAGTACAATCCGATTATCAAAGAAAAAAAGAAAATCTAAAAATATTTAGTGTAAATAAAACTAACTACTATTTCTTTGTCCTGCTAACACAGAGCTCTCCCAAGGAGTGTTAATGCTCCAGCTGAAATAACCCTTAGATAATGTATTATTTCACGATTCAGTTTCAGTTAATCCATTTTTTTTTCTAAACCGATTCAGTTATTGATTCATGTATCACCAATTTGGCACCAAAATTGACTGTTAAATTATTTATTACATTTATAACAGAGATACACCAATTCGATTTGCCCATGACCTGACCTGTCTTGTTTTCAGCTTAAATCACCCATGACCGATCAGCCTTGGATATAAATCATTCTTATTCTGTGCCGAGTGGTGTAACAAATATGCATTTTAAGGCGTTACGTTATGAAAAGTTGCACACGTTAAAAAGCTTCTTTGTTGGGCCTCTGAGTGACGTAGTGGTAAAGCGCTCGCCCTATCATCCGGAGAACGCAAGTTCGATTCCTGGGTGATGCTGTAACCTCTCGCAGCCGGAGGTCTAGACAGAGCTGATTGGCCGAGCTCTCTCAAGAGGGGAGGGATGAGAGGTACTTAGTGCTCCCACATTAATTACGGCCAATCATTATGTTCTCAAGCTAAAGTTAATGCTGTCTGTGAGCTTACGCAAGCGGAAGAAGCGGATAGCGCTGTCCTCCGAGTGTGTGACGCCGCCCTCAATGGTGCGTGAGTCGGCTGGCGTCACGTGGTTCGGAGGAAACATGTGATAGTCTTCGACCCTCCCGACTGAGTGGTAGTAGTAGCCTTAATGTGGGGGCTCCGGGGAGGATTCGGACACGACTTAATTAGGGAGAAAATCTAGGAAAAATACTTTTTTTTTTTTTTTTTTTTAAGGATTCAAAATCTCAAAATTATAACAAAACCGAAAAGATTAGGTAAATTTATAAAATTGTGACACTTAAGTATCATGATATTATCTTACAGGTTGGTCATTGTGATTCTTAGCCCTACTTATTTCACACCTCAATCTCCCTCCATTTCATTCCTTCTTCAAATGCACCATTTCAGTGTCACAATTAATGTAAATGAACGACATTGAATGAACGACTGCTGAGCTACGTCCGACCGGAGAACTGCAGAGCTGAGCAAAAAACGTTGGGCGAGGGGTATCTTATTATATGAAGTCACATTGAGGGAAAGTCTAATGGCCTTGTTTAAGCCCTAGCTAAAACAAAAATGCAAAAAGTACACAAATCTTAAAACAAAAACGCATAAATAAATGAGATATTAATTATATTAATGTACACAAAGTATTAGAGCATTATTTTTCTACTGACTATTATTTGACTTTTTTTTTTTTTACACATTCATTTTATTATTATTATCTTTTTCCAAAGATAATATCAGAATATCACAGTTTAAAGACGTCATAAAATTACCTTTTATGTTTATTTCCCTATGAACTGAATTACACTTGCCATCATTTAAAAGTATTGTACATACAGTATTACTCCTTCACATTTGTGTCACTTCAACCTACACAAACAAAACAAAACAAAAGCTCAAAGTACCAACTCATGGCTGACCTGCAACCCAAAGAACTATTATAGCCAGACTATTCCAAACTGCAACACACACATTTGTCCTCGGTGATGTATTTAGTACTTACAGTGCACACATATAGTAGGTGACACTATCTGATACCACCCAAATGAGGATGGGCTCCCTGTTGAGTCCGGTTCCTTTCAAGGTTTCTTCTTTATATCGTCATCTCAGGGACATTTTCCTTGCCACTGTCTCCCTCGGCTTGCTCATCAGGAACAAACTGATGGTTATAGTCTATACTTTTTTTTTTACTAACATGTTCTTATTTACTTCCATGAATTTTAATCTCTGTAAAGCTGCTTTGCAACCATTTCCTTTACCATACAAGCATTCAAGTCTTGTATAATTCATACTTGTATAAAAGAGCTACACAAGTAAAACCAAATTAGCTATCTAAACTATTCATTTATTAAAAGTGATATAAATTGTAAAAAAATTTAATTTTAAAAAATGTCTAGCTGATAAATATCTAAAAATCTTTTTTTTTTTTTTTAAATCAAGCAATCAATATTTACATCTCTCTGTTATATACATTATCAACTGTCTTTTTTTAATAAATAGGCTGTGTGCTGACCATATTAATGATGTCAGAGTAGGCGGAGTCCACCAGTACGCCCCTGCTGGTCGATACATATTCCACCAGTTCGTTGAGAGTGGCCCTCTTCACCTCTTTACTCTTCAGATCAGCGAGAGAGTCAAAGTCGAAGAGCACGCAACACTGCTGGAGCTTCTGCACAAACAGCTCCTGCTGCTCCGTAGATGGCACATCTGAAACACAAACACCGCACGTAGAGACTTAACTTAGATACACACATCTCCAATTTGAAACGGAGGAAGGACAGCGGCATCATTAAGAGAACTGCAACGTCTCGCACTGGTTCATCATAACATCATGTTCTCAAGCTAAAGTTAGTGCTGTCCATTAATTGTCTGTTATTGTGCTTGTGAACTTTGTCCATTAGTATTTGTTTTCTTTACAGTTTTCCTCACTTTTTAGCCCTGTTCCCAATCCTAAGCCCTGCTGGTCATCTGGTAATGTTGACAAAATGTAGATCAAACAAAAAGTCTTTCAAGCACTTACTGTTAAGTAAGTGCTTGAAAACCCTGACAACAAGCCTGGAGGGAAATGTTTTTGACATTTTGTATGAATGAAGTTTAAAATCATTAGAATACGGTCAAAATACAGAATTGGTGTGGATTTTATTTTTTATGTTATACAAAAAGAAGCTACTTCTGAAGTTTATGCAACATGGAAATTACCAATCTTGCTACCATAAAAATTTCAAGTTGCTAACTTCACCCATTTTGGAGAGATGATTTTATAGATGCCTCAAAAATTGCTAATTTTTTGCGTTATGCTGGCTCACTTTAAACAATAATAATTTCAAATGCAAATTATTTATATTTTTTATAAGTACTGATAGTAAAATTGGTTTTAGCTTCTTAAAGAATTTGACCTGTAAATTCTTTTGCTTGAAATAAAGCATCCGGATTTTTGGTAAAATCTTAAAAAGCAAAAAAAAAAATCTGTAGTGTCCGTAACCATGTCAAATTAATTTTCATCTAAACAATTTAGTATTTGTGAATAATACACTTTTTTAGGTTTATGTCTTTTCATGTGAAATCTAAATTGGCCAAGTTTCATCTGAATGACAATTAAGATCATTGAAATATTTGAATTCAAAAAAGTTACGGACACTACATAAAAAGACATGAAATAGTTTTTAGTAAATTTCTTTCTTTTTATTTGATAAAAACATGAATGTATATGCATATTTACAAAAAAACAAAAACAAACAAAAAAACGAAGCATGGAGTGGAAAATATGAAGCATTAAGCATTATGAAAAAACGGTTATAATTAAATTTTTCACCTAGGTGAGACACTTTTTAGCAGCAATACCATGTTTTGGCCGTTAGCTCCTAAATAAAAAAAACAAAACAAAATATAGCACAAGACCACATTGGCACTAAATAGTGACATAGTGCTATAAAATCAGCTACAACACCCAGTCATCTTTCAGAAAAAAAAAGAGAGTAATGTGCAATTATAATTTTTTACAATTATTAAATGATTGTTTTTAAATGATCACCACCTTCACAATAAAAACCTGGTGACCTGAACAGAAAAATAGCTGAGTCATTTCCTTTAATGACAAGGTCTCACAAGGTCTACCACTTGTAGAGGAACCTTATCTACTCCTCCATGCAAAACATCTCGAAGCCTATTTATATTTTTAGATTCGCACATCTGGACCCTTTTCAGTAGGGTTTAAATCCAGAGGCACCGGAACAACAACAGAAATAAAGTCGTGTTTACAACCATGTCTGCGTTCTTTTAGGTTTATGTTGGGAACAAAATCTTATTAAAGCTTTTATCCATTGTCTCCACCTTTAACCTCTATCTACACATTCCAGATGAATGTGTAGAATGAGCTCAAATGTCTTCAACAATTTATAATACCAATTATTGTTATAAAGCTCCCAAAAACATCAGCCGTTGGGGGGAAAAAAAGCCCATGTGTGTTTGTATCCTATTCCTGTCACGTTATGATTGATTTTAAATCACTTTTTTATTTTCTAGACAACATTTTTGTACAAATATTTCTGTAAAGCATACAATTGTTTTTCTTCTAGCAATAGTAAGTTAGCTTCCATACAAAAATGTAAGTAAGTAAGTAAATAGTAAGTAAAGTTCCATACAAAAATGCATTCCAAAGTTCAGCTGAGACTCGTATGAAGTTTGTGCAGCACCACTGAACTAAATCAAATTGGCATTTTTCAAAGTTACAGTGCATTTAGTACGAATTTAGACATATGATTATATGGGCTTAGCCATATGGCTACTTCTGGGAAATAAAAAGTTAAATTTGCCCTAAATACACTGGAACTTCGAAAGACACCAACTTGATTCAACTCAGACTTGGAAAACCTTGAAAACTATCCATTAAAAGGGCAACGAAGGTATAAGGTTTGAAACAAGCTTCATTTGTCCCATTGGGACATTAAAATTACTTGAACAATACTATTGCGGACACTCTTAAGTTTATATGATTAAAAATCTTGCCAGATCACAGAAACACCCGTGAGAATCAGAACATTAATGTATCTGTTTCAAATCTCATTAAACATCACTCAGTAGGAACTAATGAAACTGTCTGGGTGAACCGTGAAACATCTCGACACTTTATCCCTTATAATCCTTTGTAAAGTTTATATATTACGGCAAGGTAATATTTTTTGACTGGATGACTGAGAACATTCAGAGGAAAACTTTTTGACTATAGACCATGTCCAAAAAAAAAACCTTACGTAATTGTAGTGCAAGCGTACGAGATTATCCAACAGTCGAGAGTCTAACAGCCGGCTGCAGGTTATGAAATAATGGGGGGGTGAAAATAAGGGCGAGTCAACTAGCTAGTGTTCACTAACCCACCTTTATTCCAGCAGATCATCACATTTCTGCAAGGTTATTCAGTAATGCGATTGCATCTCCACTAGTATCTGCTGGATTGAAATGGAATATCAGCTTACATTCCTATTTCTCACATATCCTGCTCCTATTTTGTTTTCTATTATCAACACTTTAATTCAATTATAATCTTTTGGCATTGTGATTTTTCGTTTCGATTCAGTAGCACTAATGTTTATTGTCTGGTAGGTTTCCTACATGTTTTCAAGTATTAAAACTACTAAAGGTATTAAATAAACATTGAAATTATGTGTAACCTGTTTCGCTGATTGTTTAAATGTCTTGAACAAAGTATTATCTTAAAAACACAATCTTGTTTGTGTCGAGTGATGGGAAAGATACTTTTCTTGTAGGAAATGTGAATATTTGCAGAAGATGCAAGAGCTTTGTAACGGTCGTGCAATATTTGTGAGGAATTCGACAACTTTAGACTATTTAACATTTGGAACTTTACCTAAATAATTTTAAAAGAGTGAATCGCTTCTGAATCGAAAACTGACCCAACGATTTGATTAACCGAATCAACCAAAAATGTATTTAAAAACCTGATTAAATAGCATAATTGATTAAATCGCACAGCTCCATCAATCATCCCACAAATATACCTTTAACTAAAAATTTTAAAACCAATGCGTAAGTAATCGTGTTGTCATTACCAGTAACAATTCAATCTATAAGAGATGAAGGTTTTTAAGGTTCGAGTGCACGACCATCATGCTCATTGGTTTAATAATCTTGAATTGTTCATCTGACATCCATCATCACGTCATTTAGAAAAGTGAAGGAAAAACAAAGGATCCACCAGCAGGTGCCCAGTCGGCCCCGTGTTTAATCTGTCCTTGTTTTCAGAATGATGTCTAACTGGGTCAAAACGAACGGCTTCAATACATTCAAGCCTGCGGACACTCATCGATCACACTGATCAATGACGTTATACATCATCCTGCTTCACTGCAAACCATGTTCCAGCTTCATGACCCTGTTTTTAAAACCCAATTTACCCTAATTCGGTCTTGCCGAGTCACACATAAGGTGTTGTACACCAAATAATGATTCAAGAATAAATTTCAAGAAAAATAATACAACAAAATATGATTTTTTTTTTCCAACATTGTGAAAAATTGCATGAGGTTAAGGATATAATCTCGTAATCTCCTATTTGTAACCCATCTTTACAGACGATGCTAATAATTCTGAAGTCAGATATTTGCCTTATTTGTTGTGTCAGTCTATAGCTTAACAACATTTAATAAGCATCGGTCTTGTGCAAGCAGCAGCAGGGTGGTGTGTGTGTGTGTGTGTGTGTGTGTGTGTGTGTGTGTGACTGGCCCTTAAGGGCACGATCAGCTAGATGTGCTGTGGAGCAGGGGTAGCGAGTTCAACAAAATCAACATCAGTCTGTACACAGTTTGACATGTTACACACACACACACACACACACACACATACACACACACTGTATCAATAAAGCATAGAGCCATAGGGATAAAAAAAAGTGCTGCATGTTAATTAATAATGAAACCTTGACATGACCGCAAATATGCACGCACACACATGCACGCACGTGGACATGGGCAACCGGTGCTATACTACACAGTATACGAACACTTAATCCGGTCTTAAAACTAAAAACAGGCGTGGCCTCTGCCTCATTCAACCTGAAGGACGTGTGACCTTTGTATCTCATTCATCACGAAAGACACGTGACCCCTGTGTCTGACAGTCACACTGAAGGGGGCGTGGCCTCTGTGACAGTCAGTCAGTTACACTGAGGAAGGCGTGGCCTCTGTGACAGTCAGTCACACTGAGGAAGGCGTGGCCTCTGTGTTAGTCAGTTACACTGAGAAAGGCGTGGCCTCCGTGTCAATCAGTCGCACTGAGGAAGGCGTGGCCTCCGTGTCAGTCAGTCGCATTGAGAAAGGCGTGGCCTCCGTGTCAGTCAGTTAGTCACACTGAAGGAGGCGTGGCCTCTGTGTCGGTCAGTCACACTGAAGGAGGCGTGGCCTCTGTGTCGGTCAGTCACACTGAAGGAGGCGTGGCCTCTGTGTTGGTCAGTGTTTCAATTCCTCTCCAAAAATAATTTTTTTAAATGTACTCTAATTTATACTGCGCCTTTAGGATTCTTTTCTTTGACACATCCTTGTATCTTAGCCATATCAAATGAATTACCTTACACACACACGCAGGAACTTAAAGCTATGTTTGGACAGGCAACACGAGATTCCTGGCATAGCAGACGGAGCGTGAACAATACGAAGGCCTAGTTCACAGTAACACAGTTCAGTTTAAAAACACAACAGAATTTCTCACTGTGTTTCCCCAAAGAGTTTCTGTCCAAAATATCGTTTGTTCTTGTTTACTTGATTATGATCATTTTAGGTTTACCCAAATCAAAATGACTTGTGTAATGGCACTTTCCAACACGTAAACATGTTATTTTAAGAATATAGTGACAGAATGCACAATAACAGTTTAATCCATTGACATTTATGTCATTTTGACTATGTTTCTTCGTAGTGGATGCTGCAGTGTTTCCTGCTCTACGGCCTTGTTTCCAATAACAAAACTTCAGCACTCTATTAACCACAGCAACCCGAGACCGGAGCAATACCCGAGTGCGTGTTACCATTTACAATACTGCACTTTTAAAACAATTTATACATTTAAAAAAATTGCTTAAATGTTATTCGTTCCCTTTGTGTAGAAAACTACAAAATCTTCATTAGTCCTTTCAAATGTGACGTAGATCCCGCACATTTCTGGCATCATCTTTTAATTTAAAACACAACCAGCTGTAATGTTATTCTTGCCTCAAACTGCTAATTCATTCACCTTTATTTTATAACGCTGGTCACTGTACTGTAGATAATTCTAGCACCTGCTAGACACTCTGACACATTTCGTCAATGAACGTGCACATAAATAACTCTCATTTAGAGAAACGGCTCATCTGACTGACGGTGCAGATGACAAACCACAGAGCTTTTCCTGTCGCATGCTGTTGCGTTGACTCGCCCACCATCCGATTCAGATCAAACTATTACTTTTTAATGACAGGATTCCAGGAACGCTTTTTAGCCCAGTAGCTATCCTGACAAGAGATAAGATCTGGAAATTGCCACGTAGGCCAGCACACATAATTAAGCGTGTATATACGGAAGTGCATGTGCACATGGGCGTGTTCGCAAAAGGGCGTGTAAACATAAGTGTGTAGAAAGGAAAATGCATACACAGAGGAAAGTGTACACTTTCTAAAAGTGGCTGTGCTCGGAAACGCGCGTTCACAGAAGCACGCAAAATAGCGCGTGTAGGTGAAAGTGCGTATAAACAGAACCGCATACAGAGAGAAGTGTGTGTAGCGTGTGAAACTGTGTAGGGGAAAAAAAAACTTAAACAGAAACGGTAGATAATAAATTCAAATTTTTAATGGATTTGATTTTTTCAGGCCTGAGCCATTTGCATGTGATGCAGGCTGCAAGTAAACACTTGTCTAAATTAAGAACCCCTTCGACATGAAAGGCAACTCGGTCTCTTTGATCATATCAAATGTTCTCAGTGATTCTCTCGCGCTCTCTCTCACACACACACACACACTCACATACAAACATGCCTGTCAGGCACCCAAGGATCACATTCGCGCTCCATATTTGTGGTTGCCACGGTGACGGAGTGAATGTTGTTCGTGGTGAGTCATGTCGTCACTATCTGCCGCGCGTCCTTGGAAGTAAACACACGCCTTTCCACTACGGGAGGAAACTCGCTGCGGAAACACGACTGGGGTTGAGACTCGCAGTGTCGTTAGTGTGTGTGTGTGTGTGTGTGCACGCTCTCTAAAGCAGTGTATACTGAATTTCGGCACTAAATCTATCATCACCAAACGGCATATGCATACTAAAATAGGAAACCAAAGTTTTATGGGCTGAAATGCACTCTCTGGCCGACGTCCAGCTCCAGTAAAACCACAGTCTCCACAAACACACACACACACTCAAACTTCTTTAACACGACCTTAGGATTTTGATTAATAAGAAACTTGAATTAAAATTTTATGGAGCATATAGAGTTACACTCCCACAGACTAACGTTAGCAGTAGAGCTACACTGGACAGGTGCATCCCAAACCAGAGGAGTTTCATAAAGAAATGATACGGACTTGCAACACTTACAGTCGACCTGCACATTCATGCAGTTAACTAATCAGGCGATCATGTGGCAGCAGCACGATTGCAGATATAGAGCAAGAGGTTCAGATAATATTCATATGACGCACCAGGACAAAGGAAAAGTGTGACTTCTGTATTGTTGTTGGTACCGTATTTCAGAAACTGCTGATGACCTGGCACACCAGTCTCTAAGTTTCACACGAAATGGTAAAAAAAAAAAAAAAAAAAAAAACACTGAGCGAGCAACAGTTCTGTGCAGGGAAACGCTTTGTCAGTAAGAGAGGACAGTCGTAAAATTAGTTGAGTTATTTGTATAACTCAAATAATTTACGACAGTGAGCAGAAAAAGCATCTCAGCATGCACAAAACATTAAAGCGTAAGGTGGATGAACTTAAACAGCAGAAGACCACACCGGGTTTCTGTCAGTAAAGTTTTTTTTATTTTGTTTTCACTGGGTACTTTTCTGCTCATCACCAGTGCAAAGAGTGATTACTTGAGTTACTGTACACCTCATGTCAGCTCAACAAAGTCAATGCTTATGAACTGGTTTTGCTTAGTTTTTATTTTGATGATCTTTAAGCAAATTTTATCTTAGTCATCAGAGATTCATTTCCATTCATTCTCAATACAGAAACACCAAAACCCTTCACATTCAGTACACTTACTCTTCAGAGTACGACACAATATAGATATAGACAAGCATACACAAAGATGCAAAGTTTGTTTGTTGGTTGTACATAACTAGAAATATTATAAATAATAAGTAATATTAACATATGCAGTAAACGCCACGTATGAGGGCCTGTTCAAGTCAAACTGGGACTTTAGAATACAGTTACTAGAGTAAAAACTACACTTAACTCTCGATACAATCCCCTGCTACTCTAATGTACCATCACAGCGTTTCATTACTCCAGCAACAATGATAGAAAATGGCTTACGATTCCCCTCGCAGTCTCGCAAGAATGTTACGCGGAAACAAAACACCAAACCTGTGTTTGTTTTTTATGCTTTACATTGTATATTTATGTCAAAGTTGTACAAGACTCACTTTATCAGACTTACGAACGAATTCGACTTACGGACATGCTTCGTAAGTCGGGGACTACCTGGACTTGGATACCATCAAGATGGAAAGTTTTCTCAACACGCCGTAGCCATGATCAGACTGCTTCACGTCTGAAACGCTGGCCTACCAGGAACTCCTCTAAATGGACCAAACATGTGGAAATGGCTTGGACCGAGTTATATATACACTTGTTACGTGGACGATTGTGTGTACAGTTCCTACAGACAGATGCTGGCTAAATGTGTCGATTAGTCCTCTATGATAGTAGTCCTGACAATAATCCAAATTTGGTTTCAAATAATACAATCGTTCTAACACAATATTTTATATAATGCACAGGACATCTATGGTGGGCCACATCATCTAAAGCTCATAATAGACAAGGCTAAGAAAAATATCAAAGCGTTGATGTGGTGAAGACTCTCTTAGGAAACGTTTGTTATTCGTTTACAGAAGGAGATGTTTTACAGAAGGAGATGATTACTTTAAAGACAGAGAGAACATGAGAGGCTGCTGAGGGAATGACTGTTTACATAAACAAAAATGAAAGCAGGAACCACCTCGATCTTGAGTACATGGAACTATAAACGGTTAAAAGCATGATTCATCATTTGGCAATAAATTAACACCGTCATGGTTGGCAAATCTTTAAAACAATATACAATGCCCTGTTCTAGGAAAATGATCCCTTCTGGCTTGGCAGCGGCCGCGTCACATCAGACGTCTTGCATTATTTTTCTATAACAGCACGACTGGTTGTGTTTTAGTCTTTACTTAACATCAGCATATCCATTTTCAGCACTAAGGGGGTTGGAGCCAGATGGCAGAGATTTATCTTATTTAATGATTCACTCGAACGCTGCGAACCCAGCCAAAGTCCATTGTGGTTCCTTGTTTTTGAAATGCCACTCTCAGACATCCTGTTTTTTAGCTGCAGATTCTGAGCAGGATAAAAAGCACAACATGAAATTATAAAGGGAATTTACGACCTCAAAAAGCTTAATGAGGTCGACTGGGAACATATTTATATTTACCATTTATCATGGTGATGAATCTACCATAGTGTGTCTTGTGTGTGTAGTTTCTTTTTTTTTTCCCTACAAATTTATTTTTTTTAAACCACATTATAGGACTTTAGAATTAATGATACAAAGGAAAGAAAAAATAAATAAAATATAGGCACCACTTCTGAAGGGTCAAATTATTGCCCTGCATAAAGTACCGAAAAACAATAAAGGAGATTTTAAATTGTTAGAATTGGGTCAAAACCATTATTATACACTGTAGGAGCTGTGCTGAAGCATCAACGTCTTCGGGGTAAAAAAATAAATAAATAAAAAGTTACTGAACGGAGCTCATAAAGTGAAACGGTTAGTAAAGCTGCTGACGGTAGGAATGTTTAAGGAATCAAAAATGTTTAATAGTGAAAGTAAGAGCATTTCCACACAAACAATGTGATCAGACATCAAAGAACTGGGACTAAACAGCTGTGAGGCCATAAGAACACCACTTCCTAGTAAGACTAATCTCCCAAAAAAATTACAAACACTTAAATTTGCTAGAGAGTTTGGATTTTGGAGCAATTAAAAAAGGTCATGTGACCTGATGAGTCCTGATTGACTCTATTCCAGAGCGATGTGTGCACGGGGTAAGAAGCGATCATGCAACAGTACAAGCTTCTGGATGCAGTGTTGTGATCTGGGCTTGCTTCAGTTGGTCATGTCTAAGCTCAGCAAATGAAATGAAGACCGGGATGTACTGAATGACAGGATATCTACAACATCTATCTACAGGTTAGAACACTCTGTCTGAAAAAGTTCTTAACTTAATTCCAATCATTTCGAATCTCCTTAATCGTTTTTGGTACTTGATTCAGGTCAATAATTTGACCCTTCTTGAGAGATGACATTTTTCTTCCCTGGTGGCACAAGAATCACATCGTCAATACCGCTTAATCCTGTATAAAGGCTCACGGGGGGCCTGGAGCCTATCTCAAGAACCTTAGGAAAACGGACAAATTGGGAACGCCCAAATTAGACTAATCTGCATGTCTTTGGACTCTGGGAGGAAACCAGAGATCCCGGAGGAAACCCACCAAGCACGAGGAGAACATGCAAACTCCATGCACACAGAGGCAGGAATCGAACCCGGACCCTGGAGGTGCAAGTGCTAACCACTATTTAAAATCAGATTGTCCCTGATGAGCAAGCAGAGGGACGACAGTAGCAAGGAAAAACTTCCTGAGTGCAGTCATACTGTGTGTTAGGCAGCTTGAAGTTCAATATTCCAGGATACAAATCGTGAAAATGGGTTTCTGGAGAAGCTCAAGGCGATCGATGAAATCTTAAAGTGCGCAACTTTATTCTTTGCCCAGGCAGTGTCAATTCAAACCAAAAAATAAATAAATTACATATGACAAAATAGTTTGTCTCTTCAAGGCTGCGGTCTGACTGGTTCTCCACCCTTTTTTGTGTATGTATGTTCACAGTGCAAGACTGAGGATAAAAAAATATATAATAATAATAATAAAAAAAAACTTCAAGAAACTGTCTCAAGGGATACTAAAGAGTTTTGCTTGATGCAGTTGTTTAGTGGTGTGAAAGAAATGATATCACTGATCGCTGATGGGTTACAGTAAATAATCTGGAGTTGGTCAGGTCAGCTTGACGCCCATGCTCTTGATGTTTTTATGGTAAAAGATAATAACGTCTCATTAGGAGTTTGAGAACACAGAAGTCTTTGTACTGTACTGTAGGTTGCTGGTTGGGTAGAGATTTGTGACTGGATGCTGATGTTTCTCCTGAGAAGACTGGGATCTAACATCACTGGGAATCTCTTTCAAACAAACGATGCCTGATTCCAGAAATTTAACATCACCATAATCTGCATTTACTCTACACGAAATACATTCCATCAACCAGATAATCTCTGTTGACCTTTTAAAATGGAAACTAAATATTTTTAAACGTCTTGTTTGCGATCTGATTTCCATAAGCCACCTGCATGTTGTCGGCTGAAAGGCAGCTGGAGCTGATAAAGCCGGGAGGAGCATTCCATCAGCTGCCTACACAGAAAAGTCCCGTCCAGACGCTTTTCTCAAACCATAAACAGCTTTCTGAAGCATCCTCTCAAACTAAACTGTGTTTGTTTCCATAAATTCCTCTTTCTGAAGAAGGAACGGTGTCATCAAAAGACCGCCAGCTGATCATACGCAGCCGTACCAAACCGGGAACTCGCATTCCCTAAGCACAGGCTATTCTAAAAATGCGCTATTTATATTCCCTCTCTCTCTCGTTTCCTCACAGCTTTCTCATGTTGGTCCAAAAGCTCCATGGAAAACAGGTGGATAGAAACAACACTTCTTTTTCAACAGGCGCGCACACAATCTGCGCTGAATTCATGACTAACTACTTTACTACTGCATAGTTAATGACTACTAACGGTACAACAGGACTGGCGGAGGCAACTGTGATCACATCCCGGTCGTCATCGCTTTCTCTCCGTCTTCGCGCAGAATAATAAACAACCTTAATGATGATAAAAGCGATTCAGATTCAGACCTTCGAGAAGGACGACATTTAAAACCTTGTGAAAAACATTACGCCTAAGGCATTTTTTTCTGTTGTCTGATCAGTTTGAACTGTTGTCGCTAATCCATGCTGGAATGCCACCTTCAGTCACCTGCAGGTTATGGGTTCAAATCTAATTGCAAATTATCTTTGCTTACCCTGCTTTTAAGTCACACCTGCACGTTATCGTAGTGTACGTTGTCACTTTAATTTATAGTTTACTCAAAATGGTGGTGTAAAGGAAACGGTTCCCCCCCCCCCATCATTCGGAGATCTCGAGCTGAAGCTGGGACTCCAGAGCAGATTAGCAGTGCTCTCTTCTGATGGAGGGACAGCATATTCAAACTCTCACATCAACCGTAGCGACACTAGACAATCATGTGACCTCGTGTATTTACATTACCATTTACGGCATTTGGCATATGCTCTTATTCAGAGTGACTCACATAAGTGCTTTGAAGTTTCCACCATTAAATATATGGTTCGATAAGCACTGTTTTATTTTGGGTTTTTTTTTTTTTGGGGGGGGGGGCAAGGGTGTGGGGTATAGTGAGATAACGCAAATACCTAAGAAACAGACAGGCCTTTATTCTTTAGGCTTAAAGATTACCATTGAATAAGCAACACGGAAATCTAATGGAAGCCCATTCCACCACGTAGGTGCTACGTGGATTATTAGGATTATTCACCACGAGGAAAGCTTTACAGGACAGCCATTTTCTACCATCGCGCTCCCAGACTGATTCATTGACACCAGTGAGGGCGAATCACTTCTCCTGCACCCGCACACGCCACACACATACAATATACCAGACTTTTTTTATAGACCTTTTATACATTCACTTATACACTGAAAAGATTGTATATATTTGTAAATACTGGTATCTGGTGCACTGCGGTGTCTATTTTTTTGTACAATACAACACGAGCTACTCCTGTGATTGAACCGGAAGTAGAACTGCAGTCCATTGGTATCTGCGGAAATTCGTAACTCAAATGTTCGTAAGTCAGGGACTACCTGTATTGTCCCATCAATTACAGCAATGAAACAGTGGTGACATGTCCATACGTATAAACTATACTACTTACTGGTCAACACGTTTTAAACTGGCACCATTCAACAGATATAAGATGTTTTGTTCATTTTTCTAGATGTGTAGTAACATTTATCTCAGTAGTTATTATTGCCCATCATCTCCAGGGTCGTACCCCGCCTCGTGCCCTAAGCCTCCTGGGATAGGCTCCAGGTCCCCGCGACCCCGAATACAGGATAAAGCGGTATAGACGATGAGTGAGTGAGTGAGTTATTATTACATCTAGTGGCCAAAATGTGAACTGCAACAAGATCTAATAGAGGCTTTAATGGGGCAGGCATTACGCAGCCCCATGCTCCAGGGAGAGGCAGATGACAGAGCAGGGATAAACACAGGGTTAGGGCTGCCAAATTTGCCTAGTTTAAATAATCTTGTTTTATAGCAAATAATCATGTTTAAGTCTAACATATCTGCAAATTAACTATGCATAGTATGTTTATTAAATTATTTCTATTCTAATGTATATTTGACTTGTAGATTTGGAGAGCACAAGAGGGACTAGGTAACAGGTCATGGCAAAAGATGAGTCTTGTTTCTCTTAGAAGAAAAAAAAAAAGTGTCTTCAGGCCTTTTTCCAGCACTGGAATTGTTTGGGCTTGTTTCTGGTCTTTCCAGAACGGCAGTTTCGAGCTTAAAGATTACAATCACAACGTGCCGTTGATCGTTCTCCTGTCAGATGCTCGTACAGAAACTTAACCGAAGCGTTATTGTTGTATGATGGATTACCGGAAACATGTATTAGTAAATATACACACATATATATATATATATATATATACACACACACACATACACACATACATATATCAAGTAATACAAATAATTAGAGTTAACCTTTGTGTGACCTGTGACAGCAGCGCTTTAGACAAGCAATAACCTTTCACTGGAAAAGAACAAAAAAAATACATACAACACCAGATGAAAGGAAAGGGAAAAAAAAAAAAAAAAAGATCGCCAGAATCACTAAGCATGCCACAAATACTTCAATATAATAGTATTTTATCTGACTGCCTTCAACCATGGATTGCTTAGCTTTGTGTTTATGCTGGATTCTGAGTAACATTGGATTAATAAAACACATGGATGGCAAAGACACAAGAAATCAGGTTTAACTCGAGTACATTTAACCCTTAGGAGCCCGTTCGATTTTAGTTTGGCCTTCCCTGATAGTCTTCTACCTATGTAACTCAAAAGCAGCCATATACAGCATGATTTTCTGTAAGAAATATCCTAACCTACTTGTATATGCTGATCTAGCAAAATTGTGATCTCTTGATCCAAGTGATAATGATTTCTTCCGGTGTTGAAAAACATTTTTGCTCTCACATCACATTAAACGCTACAGGGGACACATGCGAGTTAGCTAGTCCACCATGCAAGTACAAATACTCGTCTAATCCTGTGTACTGTAAAGCAACCTTGGGTTTCAGAACAGTGCTATATAAGTGAAACACACAACTATTATACCATCACCATCATCATGTTGTATCATCAGCCAGGATGTGGTGTGGGTTGTGGATGTGTGCAGAGGTACAAGAGGAACGATACAAAGAATGCATACAAAATCAAAAGAAAGTAGGATGTCTTTCTTCCTGGCTGGATTGTGAACCCACTTGTCCACCGAGCTGATTCAAGCAGAACCGTGAGTCCACTAGTCAGTGATAAAGAAACAGATGAATATTCGTCACTTAGTCAAATTCTGCGGACTGCGACAAGCAACATATCAAAGATAGACTTTTACAAAGTTGGTTTTCGGCAAAATAGGCATCACATGCTTATGCGACAAAAATTAGAGAACAAAATCAAGACTGGAATTGTTTCACATCTACCAATCTCTATTTCTTTCACTTGCTCATTCTCTGTAACGTTTACCCTTTTTAGAACGTTTATCACACTTTGAGAAACCAGAGTACCTGAAGGAAACCAACCGATCACAGGGAGAACATGCAAACTCGTACGCACACAGACCCGATGCGATCTCTTCTTTCATTCTTTTAAATCTCCTAAAAACATTCTTTCTATATCTGAGCTTTGGTACATATTTGGAGAAAACTGTAGAGAAAATATAGACTTTACACATATTTGATCTACTGGATTACTCTGACTCTTTGCTTGACAAGTTCTTTAAGGCTGTGTTCATCCCTGTTGCTTGTGAACCTTTCCCTAACACACTTCTCCCTTCCGGTTACTTTCCACCAATGTGCAACGCTGCACACAGCCGGCCCTTTCACTGATGACCTTCTGTGGATTGTGACATGTCAATTGAGCAGTCTGTCCCATGATTGAGGTTGCGTGTACTGAACTAGTCTGAGAGATGCGCTGTTTGTTTATGCTGTATGAATAGTAATTTACTCTAACACAAAATGAAATGGTGTAATATTTTGAGATAGTGGATTTCTTGTTTTCATAGAAGTCGTAAGAATCTGTTTCTTTTCAACTCCGTGTCAGGCATGCTTCTTCCTCAAATATTCACAAACATCCAAATAAGCCCTAGTCACATGAATAGGCACATTTTGCATTGCATTGCGAAATTGCATAATTTTGTTTAGCATGTTTATTATAATGAGAATAGTTGTTTTAACTAAATTAATATTTTAATTATGACTTAAAAATCCAGCCATTACAACGATTATCTATTTAAATCTACAGTATGTATAGTACGGGGCACCTCTGGTGATATTCGGGGAGGAATATTCTGTGGCCACTGTGGAGACTTACTAAGGCATGGGGACAAAATACGTTGTGTACAAAATACAGAGTATCTCGTCCCCATGGATGAAAACTCCAGCATGGTGTACTGACCTGAGAATACTAAACAGAGCCTTGTTTTTAATATTCTCAGGTCAGTCCACCATGCTGAAGTTTTCATCTCCTCTCTTATGTAACCTCTAAGTTAGTGACCTTATTGACTGAAGTAAGTCAAAATTTAGTAAGTCGTGGCCACAACATTGTATATAGTTCGCCCGCCAAAACATAATCTCTCGTTCACAGGCCTCAGTAATTCTTGGCCACGACATAGTATCTCGTTCGAAAGCCTTAATAAGTTGCGGCCACGGAATATTTCCCCCCCCCAATGTCAGAGTGGCTCCGTAGTATAGTGATTATTTGATGTTAAACTATAATATGTGTTTAAAAGTGACAACATAGTGTCTCACTCGCATGACTTAGTAAGTCACGGCCATTTGATGTTAAATCCAAAACCTCAGCATGTTTTCAACAAGGCTCTGTTTAGTATTCTCAGGTCAGTCCACCATGCTGGAGTTTTCATCCGTGGGGATGAGATACCCTGTTGCGGCCACAACACACTAAGGCATGGGAACAAAATAATTATACACAAAGTATCTCATCCGCACGCCACAGTAAGTAAGTCGCGTGCACAACATACTACCATCTCGTCCGCACGCATCAGTAAGTAAGTCGCGTGCACAACATACTACCATCTCGTCCGCACGCCTCAGTAAGTAAGTCGAGTGCACGACATATTACCATCTCGTCCGCACGCATCAGTAAGTAAGTCGAGTGCACGACATATTACCATCTCGTCCGCACGCATCAGTAAGTAAGTCGAGTGCACGACATA
>JAOVVA010208552.1:0-26250 GCA_028565275.1 Leiocassis micropogon | reverse complement strand
TATCTATCTATCTATCTATCTATCTATCTATCTATCTGTCTGTCTGTCTGTCTGTCTGTCTGTCTGTCTGTCTGTCCGTCCTGATCTGGTCTGGTCTAGTCTGATCTGACTCCCAGACAAAAGAAACTGGCTTGACCAATAGTGTGGCTCGTATACAAAATGAGGAGATCCACCGCTATAGTATATTACGTAAGAACAGTGTGTGTGGTGAACTGGATTAATCAGAATCTGCTGCAGGAATGTCAATAATCCTGGACAAGCGTAGCTTCATTATTAACCACCGGAGCCACATGCAGAGGTAGGGCTTCATCAAAACAGCATTCTCATAAATATATACGATTTATAAATATATGAAATATATCATACATTTCCTGTAGCTGTGTTCATTATGCATTACATCCTTATGAAATACAAATGAGTTCTGAATAATGCAAGTAGTCAGCTAACATTTGGATTTTTCAGATAAACATGGCAAGTGTCTTTGGGGAAAGCACAGCCTACAGTCCAGTAGCAGAGGTCATGCAGAAGGCCACAGAACTAGTTACGGTAGAGCGAGACTGCAGGCAACAGGATTTATTTCTGTGTACACATCAGGGCCAGCAACTTCAGAAATCCTTGAGCGCTAAAGCATAAATATACAGTGTGTGAGGATTTATTTGCTGTACTGTTCTTTAACGGTATTTTAAACAGAAACAGATATCAGCACCTAAATGCCTGGGTTTTACAAAGCAGTGCATGTGTTTTTCCTGTGAAACAACATAAATGTTCCCACATTACACCAAATCCTCCAGTTGTACAGTTGCATAGTCGTTTGTGATTAACACTAAGCTCAGTTTGCTCTACTAAGCCAAATATACCAGCGCACAGTTACTACTTTGTCACATGTCTTTGAACTAACAATAATTTAACCTTAGATATGAAGGTAAAGAAAAGTCTTTTGTTTTCCTTATCGTTAAAGGCCCAGATAAGACATTCATAGGATGAAAGGTTTGTCCTTGTCTTTACACATACAATGTCATACAGCTTACAAGGCGCATACACTCCACACTTAAATCCACTTTATTAGGAACACCTGTACGCCTGCACATTCATGCAATATTCTAATCAGCCAATCATATGTTCACATCAAACATCACAAGAAAGAAAACATTCTGAGATGCATTTCTGCTCACCATGATTGTAAAGAGTGCTTAACTAAGTTACCATTGTATAGTCAATTCAGACCATTCTCATTCTTCTCTTATCAACTAGGCATTTCCGCTCACAGGATGTTTTCTGCACCACTCTGTGCAAACTCTACACGCAGATGTGAGTGAGATTCCCTGGAGATCTGCAGTTTCTAAAATATTCAAATCAGCCCATCTGACACCAACCACCAGGCCACGGCTGAAGTCACAGAGATCACATTTTTGTTAATGCGGATGTTTGATGTGAAAATTAACTGAAGGGACAGCTGTGTTAATCCTCAGGATACAGGTGTTCCTAGTAAAATCTTTGTGTATTGACATTTACTTTCAAATCATAAATGTTTACAAACAAATTTAGAATAGTTTCTTTAGTTGAAAGTTTTAAATATTAAAAATGCAATAATTTATAATACTGAGTCATCATTATTAATGATTATATCAGCTCATCCAGTGCAAACATAATTCACATTTTCTTTCAGTTAGTTGTTTTTACTCATAGTTTACAGACTCACAGACATGCATTATGTACTGGATGTAAGCCTAATATAAACATTAAGTTTTACCCAAATATCAACCAACTAAGACTGATTTTTGTGCCAATAATCAGTTTAAATGTTATTACATATTAATCCCTGAGTATCCAAACAATCCTTTTCTCAAGACCCCAAGGCATTTAGTGGATCTCAAAGGAGTATAGCGTGTTTTGAGTCCCTCTGCTGATAGTGCCATAGGTTCAAACATGCCTTGGAGTAAACAAGAAAGCACTCCACTGGTCCAGAAAACTTAAGTAGAGCCGACTTTTCTTTTTTTTTTTTTCAATTCCGTTGACTGGTGGGGTGATTTATTGCGGTGTCACTCGAGAGAGAATATTCCACACACACGATCCCCTTAGATCATACTGTAAATAGGTCACCCTACTTAGCGTTGCACTTACCTAAAGGGCAAGTGCTCACAAACATCTAACAAGAATGAGACCAACATAGACCACGCTTTGCTGAACATTACATGATCAGCATTCTCTTCCAATTAGCCCATCTCGTCTCTTGTCTCCAATTAGCTCACCTCTCTTGCTCATTTGCTTTCTTGGTTGTTTGTTTCTCTCAGCAAACCTGAAAGCTATGCATGATGAGGCTCTCAGCGCACATACCATGGACAGCAGCTGGTGTTTCTGAGTGGGGTAAGGTTTCTCTGAACGCTGATCACATTTCCTTCCACTGAAAGGTCATACAGAGATGAACTGAGAGATTTTTATCAAGAAGATACAATAATATAGAGTCTAACAAAATACAAAACCTAATAAATAGTAGCACTGCTTAACCCCTTAAATTCCAGGGACCTGTTGATAAGTCGAGACTCACACTTCACTCTTATACCTAACCCGTTCCTTTTATTTCACTATAGACACACAATAAATATTGTCACATCATAGCTTGAGGGTCTTGGGTTGAGCTCAGGTTACTGTCTGTATGGAGTTTTGTATCTTCTTCCTGCGTATTGGGTTTTCCTTTGCTACATGAGATTGTCCCTAGGTGTGAATGAGTGTGAACATGAGTGTGAAAATGGTGCCATGCAATAGACTGGGTTCATTCTCCCACCATGTGTTGCTGTGATATACCCTGACTCTATGATTATGACCAGGGTAAAGCAGCTATCAGACATAAATAAAAGAGTAACCATTTTAGATTTACTTAGCCTTTGATTTCTTTACCTTATTGACTTACTGTTATACTCAAGAGGATTTAATAAACTTATAGACTGGTATTAAATGTGACGTTCACACTGAATTTGTGGTCAAATCCCAAATCCCAGAGTACAGTATGGTCTACAAAGCGTCATTTTATACTCTCTTACCTTCACACTCACTTGATTTCTGTTTGTGCACTCCTGGTTCACATTACACACTGCGAGGTATAAACTCTGTGTCTATTGTACAAATCCACACCAAACCTGCTTATTGGTGTTTGTTTTCCTCTTACAGACCTTATATCCAGTTTCACAGACTCTGATTCTTGCCGAGCCCTGTTCATGGTGTTTGCACATCCCCTGACTATTCCATGTTCCCGGTTAACGAGTTTGCCTTCTGTGTTTGTGTTGTTTGCCATAAATCTCTGTCGAACTGCACTTACCTCTGATCCAGTCATTAAAAGATGGCCTGTGTACCAATCATCCTAGAGATGTTCCTATTTACTCCTGGCTAAGCATAAAAGTTTTATTATTTGTAGTCGTTAAAGTTGTTTAAATGTTTTATTTCAATACAAGGGAATTACTTTTATTTTCATTCACTAATTACAATTGCATCAATATCTGAAAGCGTAAATTATAAAGTAATTAGCACTAGAAATAAAATAGCGATCAATCATTTAAACACTTAAGTTCCAACATTCCTTTAAGTCCCTGCAGTTTTCGTAATGAATTAAAGTCTAGTGAATGTGCTGGGGAAGTGAATACACAGTAGGATCATGATTGATCTCATAAACTCCAAACACAGTAAGTTCAGCAGTCCTAAAATGAGGCTTATTATTATTGTTATCCATGTTTTTTGTAATTTAGTCAAAGAGCTGTGCAAACAATAGGGACTAATTACTTAGATGACAGGAATAAAAGGGAGAAACAAATACTGTAGCAGAAACTAGAGGATCTAGACTCTTAATTTTATCTGTAATAAGCTTTAGTTCCAGGCATAGGATGCACACTTGACAACTGATTAGAGACCAAAATAAAGTGATTAAGCAAGTGGAATCAGGTGTTACCCCCAGAAACAATATGAGCAAGAAACTCAATTCAATTCAGTTCAAAGATAATGTGGTGCAAGGCCGTTCAGTGATTTATTGGTCATTTAGGATCCAGTGCAGTGTGGATAAGAGAGGGGTGATGTGATCATATCCTTCGGTTCTAGTAAAGAACTTGGCTGCTGCATTATGGACTAACTGGAGCTTTATGCAGCTAGTGGAACATCTAGAGAGTAACTAGACAAAATGAGGCTTATTATTCCTGGTTTGTGTGATTTAGTCAAAGGACGGTGCTTTCTGCATTTCTCAAATAAATCCCATGAGAAACACTGGTTGAGCATACATTTTGTAAGGCCTGTTCGTCGAGGGTGGAACCATTCATTGTGCGCAAACATCATCGTGTGTCTATGGCTTGTATCCAGGAAACACCCTCTTTATGATAGATTATAAGGGCATTGCCTACTTCACACGTTTTATCATCCAAACAGCTGAGTGATGAGGAAATGAAAAATCAGAGATACAGCAAGCAAACAAAAACACAGCATTTTATTTCGGACTTTGGAGCAAAATTACCTTAAACACACCTGAATTTGTTGAATGCCGTCAACAGCAACTGAGCAATAAGCCACACATGAGGAGGATCAGGCCTCACTGGATTTAGCTAGCATAATGTGGTAAACCTGATCATGGATTATATTTCATGGGTGGTTTCTCCGACAGGCTTTAAATTAAACATGGGAGTAGGCCTTAACCCAAAATAGTTAATTAATGCATTCTGCAACTTACCTTAAATAACTTCCAGACTATCCTGAGCTAAATTACACTATAGACTAAATTTAAAGCACATGCACCACTGTGGATTAGTGAGAATAATAATAATAATAATAATAATAATATGGATTAATGCTGGACTAGAGTTGCTTCTTAAACCTGGAATGGACCAAGAAAATCATAATTTTTTGAGGAAGTAGAAATTTAGATTCAGAAAAAAAAACCTTGCACTTCCAGGGTCTGGGTTAGATTCCCTCCTCGGGTCTATGTGCATAGAGTTTGCATGTTTTCCCCGTGCTTGGTGGGTTTCCCTCCGGGTACTCCGGTTTCCTCCCACAGTCCAAAGACATGCAGATTAGGTTAATTGGCGTTACCAAATCGCCGGTAGCATGTGAGTGTGTATATGTGTGTGCCCTGCGATGGATTGACCCCCGCCTAATTTTGTGTAAGAAACTAGAGCATCTAGATTCTCAATTTCATCTGTAATAAGCTTTAATTCTAGTCGAATAGGAGGGACGCTCAGCAGTTGATTAGAGACCAAAGGGAACTGATTAAGCAAGTGGAATCAGGTGTTACTCCCTGAGACAATATGAGAAAGAAACTTAATTCAATTCAGCTCAAAGATAATGTGGTGCAAGGCCATTCAGTGCTTTATAGGTCAATAGTAGCAAATACAATCAATGCAATGTTTTACTGGGATCCAGTGCAGTGTGGATAAGATAGGGGTGATGTGATCATATCATTTGGTTCTAGAAAGGACACTGGGCTGCTGCATTCTGGGCTTTATGCAGCTAGTGGAACATCCAGACAGTCCAACCTAGAGGTAACAAAAGCATGAACTAGCTTTTTTGGACCAGGTACTGACATTATACATTATCATAGCAATATTTCTGAAATGTAAGAAGGCTGTTCTAAGATGAAAGAAAGCCTTTCTACAAATCTCATCGATCTCCCCAGAACCCATCATCCTCTGGGTGACACCATCTCTATAATGGGATTATAAATCATTACACCTCAACAGGCAAAGATGAAAAGATGCTCAGTATGAGAATCACTCTGTATTATTATAGCTTCAAGTAGACGGTAAAAACCTCCAGTATCCAGGTGAGAATTTCCATTGAAGCAAGCAACTGTAAAGTGCATTTTAAAATGGATATTGTCACAAAGCAGTTTTACAGAAATCTATACATATCAGGTATAAATTAGTTACTTCTAAGTTTATCCCTAAAAACAGAGCTGATTATGGCAGGGAAAATCTCCCCAAGATGACATGAGGAAGACATGATTCTTTACAGCATTCATTTAAGGCCATCCACAAACAGCAGAAAGTGAGTCATAAGTGTAGAAGCTCCAAGTAGAAGCAAAGCATCAGGATGAATCTGGCACGCACGTATAGCAGTCTAGAGGATTCTATATACGATTCTGGCACGGGCACAACATAAGGCATCAGGAGATATCTACTTACAATGGCACGTGTAAAGGGGTGGGATATACTGTGTTAGGCAGCAAGTGACCAGTTCGTTATTGAAGCTGATCTATTGAAAGAAGGACAAGTGGGCGAACATAAGGATCTGAGCAACTCTGACAGGGGACAAGTCGTGAGGGAAGAAAGGCTTGATTTGGGTTCTGGCACTATTCCAGGGCTTGAATATGCTTTAGTAACAGTTCTTTAAGGTTCTGCACACGTTTCTACTCAGACACAGCTTGTTGATTGTTCCATTGTCCCACAAAAGTTTTAACACTTAATTGGCAAATAGCAGCATTTGGTAACTGTGTCAGTGCCAGTATCAGTACCTCAATAAAGGTAGGTATTTTGTACTTTACTGACCTTGGTTTATGACATAAAATTTATTTTTGTTCAAAGAAAGAATTTTCTTTCATTGTTGTAAATTTTATCTTGCAAATCAAGGTCAGTGAAGTTACCAAGTTTTTCACAGAAGCAGGAATAAGAGTGCTTTTTAAAAGCTTAAGGAATTTTCTCAGGCCTTTTCCAAAGTTGGCTCTCTATATTCCTGTCTGCTACCTGTCTGATTTTATTGGGCACTACTAGAAATGCCGCTGCTGTATAATTAAATTTTTTAAACATAAATTATTTGCATTGTCTATAGGTAGTAGGTAGTATTCTAATTCACAATAGTTTAATTAAAAACCATCCTTTGGATCCATGATCCATGTTGTTCTGATGTTTTTCCTTACTATTATGTTGGCATATTAATTAAGCAGCATGTAAATAATGATATGAGATAATAGGACACTATGGGCTCATCCGTGTCCATCTTTATCCATCTGGATTTGACTTCGTCTACAGTATGTGGTACACAGTTGAGAATAGAGACCTGAGATGGGCTCCTCACATGTGTATCTATGGAAAACCGTATAAGCATGGCATAGCCTTTCTTGTGTACAGTCTGGGATACAGGCACTGTCTGATAGCAGTCTTTGCCCTCCTTCCTGTTGGAGCTGCACAAATATGGCCACCTTGAACTACAATTCCCAACAGCCCACCTGATCCCATCCTATTCACCAGAGGTCTAATCCACACCTGTTACTAATCACCCATTCAAGCACCCATTTAACACTCACACCATGAACTTGTGAAGAATTTGTATTCTAGTGACTCACATTACCAAGATTTTTGCTTGCATACCATCATTCTGTTTTTTCTCTGGATTTGCTATCTTGTTAGATTTTGCTCTTTGCTTGTTATATGACATTCTGCTTGTATACGACCTGACCCTCTGACTGCTTTAACCATGCTCTTGCTTACGGTTTTTGCATTGTCTGCCTTGCTCTGATTTACTGTATGCTCAGTAAACGTTTTTTTGCATTTATATTCTGCATCAGTTCCTTTCTGACAATATTTTCTATTATAGATATAGATATGTAAAGAGCAAACACAAACACCCCTCAATAGACAGAAGTTGGACAACAATGGTACGTTTAATATTCAAACAAAGAGTTAAATTAAATAAGTTGGACCTATAGTGTTGTGGAGGAAACTGAACACTTAGCTACAGTATATGATAGTACACTAGTTAGCCTGACGTGTGCTTAAACAAAACCAGTCAATTAATGAAGTCAAGAGTTCATTTCTAAAAGTAGTTTCACATCGATACTCTTATGATGAGTCAGTGTCAGGCTAGAATCATTGCACAATTAGGGGAAAAAGCAAGTATGCATTATAGTTGTACTGAGAATTTCTAACTAAGACATTAATATAACAGACATAAATTACAATCTTGACCTTTGTGTAACTTTAAGCTTTGACTTTAAACAGAAGGTTATTTCTTAACACAAAAGGTTATTTCTGTTCTCTTCCCTCATGCAGGTGTTTCATATATAAACTCATCATGTTTTACTGGGTGAAGTTATGTGTAAAGTAAGTGTGTGTGTGTGTGTGTGTGTTATGACACCAACTTTGCTATTCTCAAGAACTGACTGAAAACTATTTAGAAGCAGTTAAGATTAAGATGTGGTGCAGGCTTGATGTCGCTGCTCATATGACTTAATTTTATACAAGATTTATACAACATGATTATACAATATTTACAAATTCTACAAATCAGGACAACTGCAAAACAGACAAATGTGGCGTTATAAACAACTAGCCCACATGCAGATCCTGACATACCTGTTTGTGCCGTAGCGGTGCTGCCTACTGTTACATTCGGCGATGAATGCCTGTGACACCACCAAGAGAATTGCTGTTTTATATCGCCTTTCAGCTGGGGCCATTGAGGGGTCACCACAGCAGACCATCTGATCTGCACACAACTTGGCACAGGTTTTATCCAGGCCTGGGACCAGCACTGTATCCAGTGACTGTGGTTTGAGCATTGGGTGTGAATTGAACCGGGCCTTCCACACGGCAGGTGAGAAACCTACCACTGAACTACCATTGTGGAAGGTCTAAAGTCAATTCCCACTCATTTCCCAAACTCTAGCCACTGGATGCAGTGTCGGTCCCAAGACTAACAACAACTAGTACACTTAGAGTTTTCGAATGTTTGGGCCACATCCTAGTTGGGTGAAAAGGGTACCGATAATACAAAATACGACATGCCATTTCTGCATCGATATGCATAATTTAGTCATAATAAGCTATTATTATAATTTCCAACCTTAAATTATTTCCCTTTAGAATAACTAGTTACAGTCAAAAGTTAGTACCCCCCCCCCCCCTTTTTAATTCTATGCGTTTTCGTGGAGAACGTAAATAAAAATCATCTGGTCATAGTGGGTCTTAGTATTATATAAATACAATCACAGACAATTAATGTCATTTCACCATGCCATTATGTATGTAACATAAATGAAGCCAAAAATTTTTTTGGCAAAAACATAAAATAGTGTTCTGTAGGTTTCAGTGTATCACATTATTGTGGAGGAAGTGAGTCCATAATTCTTTACATCATTGCTTCATTGAGGTTTTTGAGCATTCACTTAATTTCAGCTAAGTTTTAGCTGTCGGACAGATGGCCTCACATTTGCCTCTAGAATGCTCCAGTATACAGAGGAGTTCATGGTCGATTTAATGAATGCAAGGTGTCCATGTCCCGTGGCTGAAAAAACAAGCCCAAATCATCACCCCTCCACCCTTCAAGATTCATGATTGTTTTCCCCTAGATCTGTGATTAATATTATTTTATTAAAAGAACCTGCGTAATTTAAAATGACAGCATGCACGCACATATGAACAGCTCTGTTAGTACAATAAACTGAGCTTCAGCTTATTAAATCTCTTAGTGTCTGTATTACATCAGAAGCTTTAACCATCACAACATGTTTCAAAACAGGTTACTTGTCTGTTATAATCTGTGGTGAGGTTATTAGCTTATCATGAACTCACACCGCCCTATGTTTGAATTACAGACTAATTCCTTTCTTACTGTTAATGTAATACAACTAAAAGTATTTTAATGGTTGTATAATGAGAAAGTATAATTTATGTAAAAATAATAATGTATAGTATTCATACCCCTTGATCTTCAAACAAAAAGAAAGCCATTGTTAAAAGAAAGCCATAAGAAGTCCCATTTTCAATTTGTGACAAGGCCTGTGGAACTGCAAACAGGACTTCTTATGGCTTTTTGTCTTTCTTCTTACCACTCTTCCATAAAGACCAGATTTGTTGAGTGCATGACTAATAGTTGTCCTGTGGTCAGAGTCTCCCACCTGAGCTGCGGATCTCTGCAGCCCCTCCAGAGTGCTTGTCAGTTTAGGTGGACGGCCATGTCTTGGTGGGTTTGCAGTTGTGCCGTCCACTTTCCATTTTCAGGTATTGGATTAAACAGTGATCCATGACCTGGCTGGTGTGTTCCTTGGGCTTCATGATGCTGTTTGTTCACTATGTTTTCTAACAAACCTCTGAGGGTGTCACAGAACATCTGTATTCATACCAAGATTTAAATACTTACAGGTGGACTCTATTTACCAATTAGGTGATGTCTGAAGGCAGTTGGTTCCACTGGATTTTTGTTAAAGGTATCAGAGTAAAGGAGGCTGAATACAAATGTACACCACACTTTTCAGACTTTTATTTGTAGAGAATTTTGAAAAACATTTATTATTTTTCATCCACTTCACAATTATGTGCCACTTTGTGTCTAATACATAAAACCCCAATAAAATACATTTACATTTTTGGTTGTAACGTGACAAAATGTGGAAAAGTTTAATGGGTATGAATACTTTTTCAAGGCGCTGTATATCTACAATTAATCTTGAAGTAAAAATTATACAAATCACTTTATTCTTACCGCTACTTGATAAAACCTATAGATCACTATAAGATTGATAGCCATGTAGAGAAAGGGTGAACTGAGATCAGATAAAAATATAGTCTCATCATCTAAAGGGAAAAAAGCTCAATTTCTGAGATCAAAGGTTTTGCTTCACTCCGTTTCAGTAACATTAATTTGGCAGTCAGAGTAATACTATCTGGTGCTGCAATAGGCTCAATTGGTTCAGAGAGATAAAAGATCATTGATCCACAGTGGGGATGGACAAATCCAATACCTGCCAATTGGATAGGCATTATCCTAACAACATCTAAAGAGATTCTTAACTCCACGTTCTCAAAACCTCCTGTTTTTTTTATAGTTGAAGTTTTCCTACTGTTGACACACATGAATAAACTAATCTAATTGATAATCTATCTGAGTCAACTGATCACGCGGAGCTAATTACTACTAATTACACTCTTAATGAGCTGGCCCAGGTATGTTAAGAGTAGGAAAAAAAATACATTTGTGCCAGACAGGAGGTCCCCAGCCCTGGAGTTAAGTGCCCATGATCTAGTACCAGTTGGCTCAATATAGACAATGTGAGTAGTTCAATGCTAAATCAACTGATAATAAATTAAGAGAAATAAAAAAAAGTCTTCAGAGCCTCTAAAAAGGCTTCACTTTGCATGGTGGAATTGTCATTACTTAATTTTATTATTATAATACAGTTTGTAGCACTGCAGCCTTGCACCTCAAGGGTCTGGGTTCAATTCCCACCTTGGATCGGTGTGCATGAAATTTACATATTCTCCTCATGCTTGGTGGGTTTCATTCACGTACACCTGGTTTTCTCCCACAGTCCAAAGACATGCAAATTAGGCTAATTGAAGGTTCCAAATTGCCCATAGTGTGTGATTGAGTGTGTAAGTCTGGAGCCTATCCCAGGAAGTTTTGGGCACAAGGCATGGTACATCCTGGACAGGCTGCCAATCCATTACAGGACATATACTATGTACACACACTCACACACTAAACTGCATGTCTTTGGACTGTGCAAGGGACAAGTAATATATAAGATTAATTAATGAATGTATAATACAGTTCCTGACAACCTCACAATATGTTGCTGTGCTATAAATATCTTAAGACCAATTTTTAGCCATAACAAGTAATTAAAGAAGTGGAAAAGAAGTTCCATGTAAATTTGCCCTAACTGAAAATTTCTACTAGTGTATCTCTACATTTAAAAACTAATCTTTAAAACCATAATTACTGCTAAAGTTTAAAGACGTATGAGTTTATGATGAAGTTATTTTAATATCAGCATTATCCACATCAGCCTCTGTCTCATCAGCAAAGCTAATGGTTTAAACCTGAGCCACTCAACTATGTGTTTTTACTTCCATATTGTAAGTATTTATGCTTTATTTAGTCAGTTCTGTTGACTTAATATCTTGATATAATTAACATCTTTTAACAAAGTTATTCTGGCCTCGACTGATGTTGACAGCTGTTTCCCTGAGGACTTGACTTGGCTGCAGTCGCTCGATAGTTCAGGACTGGATTTTCTTACAAGTCTACCTGAGCCTCCAATAACTACCTGGACTCCATATTAACATCATTTAACATCAACTGTTATACTGAACTGCCTGCCACCTAACACACAGTATGAATACAGATCAATTCCTGCTTCCTGTTTCACCCAAATGAGGATGGGTTCCCTGTTGAGTCTGTAGTTCTATTACCATCTCAGGGAGTTTTTCCTTGCCACTGTCACCCTCGGCTTGTTCATCAGGGACTATCTGACCATTTTGATTCATACACATTCACATTCCATACAAACTTTAATAATTCTTTTGATTGTGTAAAGCTGCTTTGCCACAATGACAATTGTTAAAAACACTATACAAATAAAATTTAATTGAATTAAATTGAATTAAAACATGCCTGGTTAAAAACTTTGCCTGGTGTCATCTCTACAGACTGTGTAGCTTTTTTGTAATTGTAAATGGTAAAAGGACATTAATTTCCATTAAACAGAAGATGTAAATGTCCTCAAAATAAAGTTGGAAGTCTACATTTTTTTTTAACAGTTTAATGGATGTTTATGTTAAACCATGACTGTCACCTGATCTGTGCACCCAGATCAGGGTATGCCTTTTTGCATGTATGGCAAAATTACACCTCTTTATCTAAGAGATTCCATAGGGCAAAGAAATCCTGAACTTCTACATCATTTTAGATAATATTCAGATGGTACTGTATATTTTGCTCTGACACAGTCACTTGTCTGCATTGCTGATGTAAACGCATCACTGATTGTCAGGGCTTGTCAGCATTTTCCACATTCTTTTCCCTGCCACCTTCATATCTGTAAAGCTGCTTTGTGACAATGACTAGTGATATACAAATACATTAAATTCACTTAAAACTGACCCCAAACATAATTCATACCCAACATAAAGCCTGACTTCATTCATACTGGGGTTACAATCTCTCTCATTGCAGACGTCTGCTGTGGGACCAATAAACATGGATGCACAAAACATCTGATTTTCCTCTCCACTGCACATAATTCACTTAGAGGTGAACTGTGGTAATGTCACCATGTTTCTCTGTTTTTAGCATCTATTTTGCACATCAGATGTCATACAGTGGTGCACTGGATTTAGTTTAACGTATATTAGTATGCATTGTGATACCTTGCATTGCAACAATACCATTATTCAGCAAACTATATTTATTGCATAAATTGCTGCCTTGATACAGAAATAAAAGTTGGAAACACTGCATTAAGGTCCACTCAACCAAATTAGTCCCTCACACACTAATCATCTATACCGCTTTATTCTGTATACAGGAGTCACAGGGGCCTGGAGCCAGAAGACTTTGGACACGAGGCGGAGTACACTCTGGACAGGGTGCCAATCCATTGCAGGGCACACACATACACACGCTCATTCACACACTACTGGCAATTTGCGAACATCAATTAGCCTAATCTGTATATCTTTGGACTGTGGGAGGAAACCAGAGTACCCGGGGGAAACCCACCATGCACAGGGAGAACATGCACACTCCATGCACACAGACCCGTCACAGGAATCAAACCCTTGACCCTGGAGGTCCAACGCGATAGTGCTAACCTCTAAGCCACTGTGTAGTCTTTACACAAAATAGTTAAAATTAAAATTATTAGATTTTTAATGATTTGTATAAGTTCAGTCTTTGCTTTGTTATTCATGTCATACAACTGCTTTTTTTAATTGTACTGCCCCAGGGTCTGGCACTGTGAAAGCAAACATGAAATAATGCACTCCTTCTAAACACCAGCAATGATTTTGACATTGATTTATTTTTAATTTAATTAGGTTAAAAATGTTTCTTTTAAAATAGCTAACAAATCTGTATAATGGTGTTTTATTTCATTGTTAAAAACAGAATCAGAAACAGAAACAGACAATATAAAAGACTGAAACATTTTGAAGTGAATCTTCATTGCCAGTCATTTCTATCATTACACATACAGCGTGTTTGCTTCTTCGTGTTGAGATGAGACACGACAGTAAAATTCCCAGCTCCATATTTCTGTTTGTGTATCCTAAAGACTATCCTAAAATATAAAAATTATATAAAAAAATATATCCTTGTTCATAAAAGTGAACAAGTGACAATATCCAGAACTGCTGTAGCTGTATTAATGCATCTGTGTGAAGTGTGTTTGGATACAGATTTCATAATTTTCTTTAACTGATTCCGCCCACATTTTATGATTACTTGTCAGTGTGAACCAAATTCTGCATTTCAGCTCTTCACTTGGTTTCAAATTGTCAGAGGTAAAAATAAAAGCAAATATCTACAGAATAAGTCTGTGCATGGAATGCTGGGAACATAAACAGGCAGCTGGACCACACAACACATGCCACCATGTTAACCCAGATAACAGACTAATGGTCTTATATAGAAATATTAATCTTACTTCAGCATTCCATGTTCGAACCCATTCCCTGCTGCTGCTAGACAGAGACGCTCCTACTCCTACAAATTACTACAGGAAAAAGGATGAAAGACTCATGTTTACGTGGTCAGGATCAAGCATAAGGAATTTGTCAAAGTAAAGTGTCTCTTATTTGTTATATTGATCTGAACATAAATTTTACAAACTGGAATGCTGAGATGACACACATGATGTTGTTCTAGATGATGATGTCATATGTGGTCGTAGATTGGTTACATATCTGATATGTGGTTATGCGACTTGATAAAAGTAAATTTTTCGTCCTCTTCTTCTTCTTTGTAGCTTGACGGCAATTGGAATCCAGTAGTTTGGTTACATTACCGCCAACTGTAGGTGTAATTCTCCCTCATCTTCCCGGCCTCTTAAAGCCGATTTTCCAGACCAGCCTTCCTTAAAACATCTAATGCATCCTTTTCTGTTGTTGTCTTGACTTATTTGGTGTCGTGAACTCTTCATCTGCTTTATCCGGTACTTCAACACACTCTTTTACTTGACACTTTTTTTTCCTTTCGGAATTCATGAAACTTTTTGCCTCTTTTCCTGGAATTCATGGAACTTTTTGACAATATCAGTCAGCACTGGCAGCACAGGGATTTCATAGCGATGCTAGCAACAGCTGTTAAAACAGCCAAAGGGAAGCGTCTGGTTTTCTTCCTTCTTCTGGTCTGCAACATATAGAGCCGACTACCTGCTTGCTGTACTTTAGAGCAAAATCCCAAGCATATTTTTTGGTAAAATTGCATCCATTGTTTGAAATGAATGAGTGGTCAAACAAATATTACCTGTTTTATTAACCCATCACAAATATGAGCCAGCAACACAGCATACTGTAGGTCAATGACGATTGAAAAGAAAGTCCGTATATGGAAGCTTCGCTGGTGTGTGTTAATGGGGAGGCTTCAGACTTCAAACTGTGTACTATTTGGGTTTTTGGATATGTCAGGTCGAACAAAGGTTATCAGTACTTTTATAAAGGGTAAATTTACCGGAATATGGAAATAATGTTGCAAAAATGTAGAACTCTCAAAATAAGCAAATTATGATAATTATTTGGTCATAGAACCATCCAAAAACAACCAGAAAAACACATGATCATGTGTATCTGTGCTATTTCTTTGCCTATGTGACCCATTGTTTAATTTTTTGTTCAGTCATGTTTGGGTAATTGGTCAAAATGAAAGAAAACTAAAATTAATTTCATCATATTGCCTATTTTGTGCTGAAAAAATGATATATCACTCTATATAGCACAATCCTAAGCCCTATATATGATAATTAAAAAAACCAGAACAAATCATGGCTAAAAGCCTCTGAGCTTGTTCCAAAATAACATGAGCAAAGATAAATCAATGTGTGCATGTCCCCTGGACAGACATGTCAATATTAAAGACAAATAAAAGTCGCTTGTAATTATGAATGTGGACCGTCATGACATTCAAATCTGATTTGACCAATAAAAATTGAATGCATTAAACCATGTTGCTTGTAATGTGAGAGTAGCCATAAAAACACAATTTAAAATGTTTTCCCCACATCCATCGCCATCCACTGCCCCACCTCGCTAAATTAGAGATTGATTCTTCCTCAGGGTATGGAAATGTAGTCAGTGGTATAACCCAGTTCATTGAAGTGCTTGATTACATTTAACACTGTTAACTGGGGCATCATGTGACCTTTTGTATGTGTCTTGTAGCTAATTATTATTTTTTTTTTTTATTAGCGTAAATGTAAGTCTGACTGACTGCAGCTCTTGCAGACAATGACAAGAAACCTGTGCTTCCTCCCACATCCGTATCCTGTCTTACTAAGGTTTTATGTGTATCTCTTCTGTCCAGCTGGGGTTTATTTTAGGAATGTAAGTCTGGACAGGCCTCAGGAGAAGATGTATGGTTACTTGCTCATTCAAGCAGGAAAGAAGCTCTCAGATCACTAGTTCATGATTAATGCAGGCTGTCATGTAGCAGAGCCAGAGATGGATGCAGTTGAAGGTTAGCTTTGTATTAAAAAAAAAAAACACTTGCACACTACTTTAAAAAATGGCATAAAAACGTCATATGATTAACACACAGAGACGAACAAATACAAAATCTTTGAAACAAATACAAAACAACAAGAAAAATAATGCTAACTTACACTAGGTACAATCGGTCTTTGGTTGGAGATATTAAAAACGTGTAATGTGTTCTTTGTCTCTTAAATAATCACAGACTTCATGGATTGCCTCATAGGTTTGTGTTTGCCTCACAAAGAAACACTGGTTAGTATAGCAATGCTCAAAAGTCCTGAGAATGACACAAATATTCATTTTCACAAAGTCTGCTGCTTCAGTGTTTTTTTTTTTTTTTTTACATTTTTGTCAGATATTATGGTCTACCAAAGTACAATTACAAGCAATTAATATGTGTTAAAGGCTTTTATTGACTTAATGACAATTACATTACATTTATGTAAAGAGTCAATATTTTCTTTTTCAAGACCTCTGCAGTTCATGCTGGCTTGCTGTCTATCAATTTCTTGGCCACATCCTGACTGATGGCAGCTTATTCTTGCATAATCAATGCTTGGAGTTTGTCAGAATTTGTGGGGTTTTTTGTCCACCTACCTCTTGAGAATGGCCACAAGTGTCAAGGGGATTAAGGTCTGGTTAGTTTCCTGGCCATTGACCCAAAATTCTGATGATTTGTTCCCCGAGCCACTTAGCTATCACGTTTGCTTTATGGTAAGGTCCTCCATCATGCTTCATGCTCCATAGTGCATCATTGTTTCTCACCAAACTGTTCTTGGATGGTTAGTAGAAGTTGATTTCTGAGATTTTTTTATGTACCGTTCTTTATTCATGGCTGTGTTCTTAGGCAAAATTGTGAGTATGTCCCTTGACTGAAAAGCAACCAAACACATAAATGGTCTCAGGATGCTTTACTGTTTGCATGACACAGGATGTGTCATTTTTTTTTAAAACTTTTGGCCATGGATGTACAGTAATAAATCATAGTCTGTAATTTATTAATAAATTCACATGAAAATATTTCTTAATACAGCTGCAAAGTTCAGAATGTGTACTTTCTGCCTTGTGATGGACTGTGACAACATACAGTATTACAGAACTTTAATGTAAGGATGATATGACACCACAGGACATGGAGATAAACAGACCGCCTTGATTCCAAATTTGGTAGCTGGTCATGGGAACTCTAGACAACATATACAGTATGTGGTCTAAACAAGTGACAGAGGCCATCATTAGATTGAAAAACAAAACAGACCTATGAAACAGACAGCAGAAACAAAGAAAGAAAAAGAAAAAAGGAGCAGGAACAACAATTACACAATGAACAATAAGTAATAAACTGTAAGACAATCATCTTCACTCCCATGTAAAAGTGCTCTGCTGAAAGGAAACACATGGATGTGAATCTAAAAAGACCACAATACCTCAAGCACAGGGGGCGCTTTCAACTTCAAGCCAGTTTTGGCATACACTGTGCACTAAGATACATTTCTGGACACTTGGTGCTTGGTTCCTTGCAGCATAAATGTTCCTGTCCAGACTCCTTTAACTCTCTTATCCTAGATTTATTACTCCAAGCCATGTCCTGTCCTCCCTGCCACACCAATCCCCAAAGCCCTGTTTAGGGCACAGTAGTTCCAGAGGCTCAGAGTCCCATGAACAGAGTGCAGCTCTGGTTCAGTCTGTGCACCTCCTGTTCATGATCACGTACACTAGCTTTTACAGTATGACATCACTAACACAGCTATTTGTGCACTTTTATTTTTGTCTTCATGAGATCTTTTATTTATGTCTTCATGAGATTGTGCATCATGTTTTTTTTTTTTGATGTTCAGATCAGTCTTCTGTTCATCTCTACATTTCTTTGCTCTTACACACTTTGCTCTTCCCGCCGGCTTGTTTTAATGCATCTGCCTGTAATGTACCATCGATCACCATACTGCATACTTATGCTCACACTGTACTTGGACCAAAACAGCATCGAAGCCAGCATGACTTAAACTGCAGCGACAGCACTGACCTACAAAAATGATATCTTGAGATACCCTCTAAAAATAGCTCATCCAGCAAGCCTCCTGGAGTTTATTGCACACCTTCCCTGCAGCAGCAACCTTTAATGCAATTACCAAGTAATCCTCAATATAATCACTACGTTTATTTAATTACTAGCTAATCCAGGCTCACGCACAAACACATACACACACGCACACACACACACACACACACACACACACACACACACACACACACACACACACACACACATCTTTTGTGATCCACTGATTGCATTACGGCCAGGTGTTATTTTTCATTGTACATCAAAAGGGTAAGATCAGACGCTGTAGATTAAATAGAACATTGTTTGAGCCAATTATTACTGTAGATGTAAGATCTCAGAGCAAGTTATCTGGACAAACAGTAGGAAGACAGGAACAGAGAGATGCCCATGATTTATGTTAAAACGTGCCAGATAAAAGACAGGTATTTTCTCTGGTTTTATTTAAGCACGTTTTTGTTAAACAGTACCATTTGGAATATCTTTGCATAGTTTAGTATCAGTGTTTCCAATAAAATATGATCCATTGTTTTGCACATGGACAACTTTAAAATATCCAGTGTTAATTCAACCCCTTCTGACTTTATTGGAGTCCAACAGGTCCACTATACAGTATTTATTTTAACATTCTGTTTGTTATGATCTATCTAGAATTTCTTATGTGTATGCACTTGGATGGTCAGCTCTAACTGTGTTTCTCCCTCAGTGTTTAAGTGCTCTCACTGTCTTCAGGAGTTTTTCAATAGTCTTGGGGGAATCTCTCTGGCAATCCAGCTGTGGCATCTGTTCCACCCTTACAGAATCACAAACAAAAACAATCTGGCTTTAGACTAGTCATAACATGCAATGTTAATAGTACTTTGTCATGTCTGTATCACCGTATCAGAACAGATTGTTGGTCCTGACGAGTGCCACCCTGAAGGTCAATGAATCAAAGTCAATAACTTAGACCTGACCATGTTTTAGGTTTTGTTTTTTTATTTATGCAATAAGTCGTGACCAAGTCGTGACCAAGAATAAGAAGAACTGAATTATGCAATGTACTAAGCTATTATATAAAAATAATTAACTGGGTGGAGTGATGGAAATCAATGTTCTATAAAAGGACACCCTAAAGTACTTTATTGCTTTTATTAATGTCCAATGTTAATGACAAATTTATTAACGAATAGCGCATCATACTTTATCTCCCTATAGTCACATTCAATGTCATGGAATATCACAAACACAAGTTAGTTGCTGTTATTGCTAACTTTATAATAGCTCTATATATTCGTGTCACTTAATCTTGACGCTAATAAGATAAAAAAGGCATTGCAATGTCCTCCATCCCTAGACCTGTGACAGGACAGAAACAGGATAATTAGGGATAAGAGCCTGCACACTGCCTGAAAACTGTCATTTGACAATGAGATTCACAGAAGGGAGGTGAGGGAGACTCACACCAAGCTCACACCAGAGGCCAACAACTGTCATTTGACAATGAGATGCTTCAGAGAAGCTCACACCAGAGGCCAACAACATGGCCTCCCATGCAGACTGTGTCTAGTGAGGTGACCTCTTAAACCATGCTCACATCTACTGTATTACCCAGGGGTACAAGACCATCTGTTGGCTGTTTAGAAGGCAGCGGTTTGGGTGGGGGAGGTGTTTGGGTCCATGCTGCAGCTTTCAGCAGACTTATAGTTTGAAGTGCTACAGCGTGCACTTCAGGTTTATTTACTCCATAAAGCGAGTGATCATAACTTTCATCTGGCATGAGCGTGCCCCCTGATTAGTCTAGGTATTTAAGCCATCATGTTTTTTTGTTTGGCGCAAAAGTAACAATCAGTTTCATTATATATGCATTTCAACTTCACATGCCTTTCGTCACTCTTCTTCTTTTCTGTTCCTCATTTTGTTTATGAGTTTGCCCTTGCCCGCGTATCGTTGTTTTAAACCTTGCATTACTCAGTGCTGCATCTGGATTATGATTTTGAACACTGTTTTGGACTTGCCTGCATTATTTGCTAAAATGCTTTTAGTGCACTTGTATTTGTGTCCAGTGTTCATGATGATACATTAATAAAAATCTAGCAGGAGGCACTACTTTCAGAGGTGTGCTGTTATAGGATATAGGAAAACATCATTTCTACTGGATCCATTTAAATTATATTGTAGCTGTAATTATTATTGTATATTGTTCGGTGCAAATGAATAGAACCTCCAGCACATCCCACAGATGTTGAATCAAGATCTGGAGAATTTGGGGGCTAGGACAACACCTTGAACTTGCTACTGAAAGAAGTCCCTGTCTTTAGGGAATAACGTTTCTATTAAGAGCTATGCTGGTCTGCAGCAATGTTATGGTAGGTAGTGTTTCCAGCTTCCAATACAACTGACTATTCACTTGCTGCCTAATAAATCCCCCTGTCCTGACAGGTGCCACTGTAACAAGATAATTAACACCTGTCAGTGTGGTGTGAAAATACCAAAGTATGAATTATATTCAGCCATAAATAATTGAACAGTGAAACAATTTTTGTATTTCTGTCTCTTTACAACTCAGTTATGTTTCGCGCCTGCCATGCGGAAGGCCCGGGTTCAATTCCCATCCAATGCCCAAAACCCCAGGCACTGGATGCAGTGCCGGTGCCAAGCCCGGATAAAATGGGAGGGTTGATTCAGGAAGGGCATCCGGCGTAAAACCTGTGCCAAGTTGTTGTATGGATTGAATGGCCTGCTGTGGTGACCCCTGGACGGGAGCAGCTGAAAGACTAAAAACAACATGGTCCATCCATTTTTCAGGAGCATATGTAATTAAACTGACTGATAAGTAGTTGCTTGTTTTCACAGTGTTTGTTTTTACAGTTCATAGTGCAAGCCACTTTTTTTTTTTTTTTTTTTTTTTACAAATTGATTCCAAATTTGGTAGCTGGTCATGGGAACTCTAGACAACATTTACAGTATGTGGTCTGAACAGAGGCCATCATTGGACAGAAAAACAAAACAGACCTATGAAACAGACAGCAGAAACTTTAAAAAAGGAAGGAACAAGAATTACACAATGAACAATAAGTAATAAACTGTAAGGCAATCATCTCCACTCACATGTAAAAGTGCTCTGCTGAAAGGAAACACATGGATGTCAATCTAAAAAGCCCACAACACCTCAAGCACACAGTGGATTACAGGGGTGGGAGCATCAGACATGAGGTAGCTTCTCTGTCAGTGCTACTGGGGCATCACACATTATTAAAGGAAAGATTAATGGCACAAAGTGGCAGGATTCATTAGTGGAGAAATTATCCTTATTGGCCAAGAAAATTAATTTGGAGAGAAGACAACAATAGCAGAACATATCTACACAATGCTCCTAAACATATAGCCAAATGAAAATCAATCTTATTACTTGAACCCCATTTAAAACATATGGATGATTTTATAATCGAGAAGTATTAACGGCAATTTTCCAGGAGGAACGGACCAGAACTGAACTGAACCACAGTGCTAAATTTTTTTTTTGCTTGGGAACAGTTCTAATTTATTTTTCCCCCCTTATAAACAGCTGACCAGGATCATTTGATATCTGTTATACATCAACATGTTTTCTCATGCTTTACTATACCCTTCTTCATGTCGACAATATTACACTGTACAAAATATTCATGAATGACAATTTAATTTCCATATGTGCATCATTATTGTTTGCACTATCACACACACACACACACACACACACACACACACTCACAATTCATGTATGTTGTTGTCTTTAAGCAATCTGTAAGGTGCTTGTATATTGTGTGTTATCTCTAGAAAATATGTTGGTGTCTGGATGTTGTCTGTATTTCTTAATAGTCATCAATGACCAGAAGCAAAGTCTTTGTGTTTGTTAACATAGTTGGGCAATAAATGTGATATTAATGCTGATTATCTTTTTATGCTTATGAATACAGTGGGTTATTTTGAAATTTATGCGTACAAGAACAAAAGACATTTATGTATGTATATTGAATAATAATATAACATATATTCAATAACAATCTTTCCCATAATAATTAACTAAAACATTTCAATAGTGTTTTGTGCAATAAATATGTACAGATTCACCAGTAACGACCTTGTTTTTTTGCTAGGAATACTCATCAGTATTTATTATTTATCCACAATATCAGTACTGATATGATGCACAACACCTGACCATAACACTTCCATTCCAGATTTTTTCACTTTGTTGTAAAAGTACATTTTCATTAGATTTTGCCATTTAGAGTGTCTTCAGTGCAAACTATTAGTGAAGTCACATTGGTTGACTGACAGCTCTTATGAGTCGGTTAAGCGTTTTCACCAAAGGAACTGGTAACGAGCAAAATATATAATCTGAGATATTTGATGATGACAGTTCGTTCATGTTGTTTACAAAAAATCTAACATAAAAATAAACTCTGTACCAGAATTCATTTTAACATGAGGAAACTTTTCGCTGGCACAATGCTGTCATCCCTTGGTTCACACCATCATGATTTACAACCAGAAATAAACATTGCACCGTAACAAATCTGTCAGTTTGATTTAAAGTCCCTGTATCAAGTGAAATAGCTTCTCCATAACTGATACATTTATTACATGGAAAGATATCAAATGCTGTAAAATACATATTTACCAAATCTAATGCCATAGTCCTAAAAAAGTTACATACTGTATATTATATCAGTCTCTGTGGTCATAAATGTGTAATATAAATCAAGAAGAGGGAAGTATTCCCAATATCTTATGGGAAAACACATTTCCTCAAAAAAATGTAATGAGTGCTATTTATGACCTCCTCTTTGAAACTGTCTAGCTCAGGAACAGGGGAAGGAAATGTTCATGTACGCACAGTCAGCTGATGAATGACAATACATTTCCTGTTTCAGAAAAGCCTGTAAGCCAGTGTAGTGAAGCGTACTCCTGCACTGATGCAAGTTTAATAATTACATCATGATTATCACTGGCTGGAGGCATTTATATAAGAAGAGGGTACACCATTAACACTATACTATTTCATTGTTTTATTAGGTTATTGGACAAATTGAAATGGTACCATTGGCCTCCTAGAAATTAGCAAATGACAATGTTGCCCTCTGCTGGAGATGTGTTTTCTCAGCACCAAAACTCATGGCCCAAGTTTACTTCAGCACTCAGGTCTGCTGATGAGCATGTGCTTTCATTGTTACTGTTCAGCAATTTGCAGATTCCCGGGTTTGATTCCTACCTTGGGGTCTGTGTGCATGGAGTTTACATGTTTTCCCTGTGCTTGGTGGGTTTCTTCCCACAGTCCAAAGACTTGAAAATAAGGTTAACTGGCATTCCTAAATGAGAGTATGCGTGTGAATGTTGACTGGATATCCTACCATGGCCCCTAGTTGGACTACAGAGGTTTCTAGATGGATAGATGGAAGTTTTTTAAATTTTTTTTTATTAATTTTTACCACCTTCACTCCTGTGTCATGCCAGCAGTAAAGCATCCTGAGCCAAGGGTGTGGGCTCACTTACAATTTTGCCCAAGAACGCAGCCGTGAATAAAGAATTGTACAAAAACATCCTATAAGAGCAATTTCTCACAACCAGTCAAGAACAGTTTAGTGATAAACAATGCCTTTTACAGCATGATGGAGCACCTTTATCACAAAAAGTGATAAACATAAAAAAAAATTTGGGTCCATGGCCAGGGAACTCCCCAGATCTTAATCCCGTTGAGAACTTGTGGTCAATCCTCAAGACCAACTCCAATCACTGATAAGGCAAGAATGTTGGACTGCCATCAGTCAGGATGTGGCCCAGAAGTTGATTGACAGCACGCCAGGGCGAATTGTAGAGGTCTTGAAAAAAAGGATCAACACTGCAAATACTGACTCTTTGCATAAACTTACATAAAATTATTGAAATGCTTGTAATTATACTTCACTGTACCACAGTAATATCTGACAAAAGGATCTAAAAACACTGAAGCAGCAGACTGTGTGAAAATTAATATTTGTGTCATTCTTAAAACTTTTGGCCACGGATGTAGTTACTTTAATCCTCTTCTAATTTCATGCTTACTTTCCCTCACTTTCCCCCGTCAGTCCGGCTGATTTTAGAGGGTTTATTGCTGAGCACTGTAAGTGTGCTTTCAGACTTCTTTAATGTGAATGAACACACATGTCAGGGTTACGTAGAACAGAATGATGGTGCAGCTCTTTTAAGTTTGTATTGATTTTTAAAAAAAATATTACTATTTGATCTACACTGTGGTTGTGTTTATTTTTTATGAACGTCTTGGGCTTTACTAGATGATAAACACGATCATTTTTGTTCAGCAGGGGTTTAACCGCAGAGTACCCTTGAAGTGGACGCGTAGTGCCTGGCTGCGCGTTACGTCGCTTCCTGACTCTTCACCTCTTACCTCTGAAGCGAACTCAGCAGGGAGCCAATCACCTTACAGTTACAGTATGCTTCAACCAATCAGGTTACAGGTGTCGCACGCTATGCCCAATCCCTTTCAAAGATGGATGAAGTGGGCGGGCCGAGACGTTGATCTTGTAGGTTGTCCCATACATCCTACCGGTGCTTCATAGCCGTGTAGCTGGACTGCATTGCACAACGTGAGTAGAGCACGAGGCCGTATGAAGTGTATAAATACACGCGTTTACAAACAGACTGTGATTCAGTGATGTACATGTTATTATAGGTGAGGGTCAGAGAGGATTCGTGTAGCGCTTTATTCTTCCGAAGACTAAAGGAAGGGTAGATGTTAGCATGTTACATGTTAGCGTGTTGGCTATGTAACGTTAGCAAATTAGCTTACCCTCCGTCCTGCCTAGTGGCGCGTGCACCATGACTTTCTGTGTAACTACTGTTTTACAAACTAAATCCTCAGTTTGAAGCGAATTCAAAGAAGTTGTTAGCACAAAGCTGCTAGGTACATTGTATTTTTGGTGGATTATTAGCACGGCTTGATAGTTCAGGACTAGAAGCAGGTCCAGGGTCAGTCTTCACACACAGCTCACTACAGTCCTGTGGTTTATCATCTCATCTAGTGTAACTTGTGTAAAGAGGAAAATTCACAGTGAAACAACATGCTGTGTGAAAAATCAGTTATTACATTTTTTTTTTCATTCAGTGCTTGTATTAGTGATTGATGTGATAGCAGGCACAAAGCCTAAGACTTCATTTCGAGGTGGTATCAAAAAGTTCCGAGACTAGTTTTGCAACACAAGGCTGCACACACAGTCACAGGAGCGCTGACCTTCATAAGTCAGTGTGCCAAAAGACATCGTCTTGTGTACATCCACTGCTGTATAACTGGTGCTGTTCTGACAGCGTGTGTTACCATGTCTGCTATTTCATCATTGACAGCAAGTTTGACCAAGTGCAATCAGGCTAAAGAGCAACTAACATAATTTAACTCCATTTAATGAGCTAATTATGTGCTTTAATATCTATCGGACTCGCTCATAGTCTTTTTCTGTCATTCACTGCATTGCGCTTTGTGAATTCATCCCCAGGGGTCAGAGCATCAATAGTGAATTCTATGCCAGGATCTGTGGTGTGCGAATCTCAACTTTTTGATACCACCCTGTTTAATATTCATCAATGAAACTTCTACTTTATAAATATTTAACTAAGGCTTGAAGTTAAATTTAGTCAATTCAGCTGTTATAATTTATACAGTATCTCTGCATTATATTTACTATGATGACTAAAGCCTTGTTCACACGGGCGTAAAAATCGAGCGTTTTTCTGGCGTTC
>JAOVVA010208408.1:0-26349 GCA_028565275.1 Leiocassis micropogon | reverse complement strand
TAAGGATAATGATTATGATAATCAGATGTGCCACAAATATTGTTGTTGATTCTTTAATATGCTCAAATTAATACCAATAATACTATATTATAGCTTTTACAAAATCTTCTCATTGGTGTTCTTAGTCCTTAACATAGTAAAGTAGAATAAGGAGGGTTTTTTTATTGTGACTCCAAATCTTTTCCATAAGTCATTCTGGATAAGGACGTCTGCTAAATGTAATATAAATAAGAAATAAAACCGGACAGTATATTCAGCGTATAAAATGTCAGTAATTCTTGCACATTTTGATTTGAAGTCAGTACTCACATGCAGGGGTAGGATAAAAAACATAGCAGAATTTTTATTACAAGCAAATGTCTTGTACACTCATATGAGCGTACTGTAAGAAGACATTACTCCTTTAATGTTTTTCAGTAGAATTTACTACCAAGTATCTTTACTTTACTATTGTATTTAGTAACAGTTTTGTGTCCAAGTCTCCATCGGTGAACTGTCGATTTATTCAAATTATTGGGCTGCATCATCCAAAAAAAAAAATTACTGGAACTGGGTTAAGAAGCTTTCAACACATTATCAAAACCTGGAACTTCCATCACCGTGGAAGAAATCACGAATAGAGATCACTTAAACATTTGGTGAAGCATCTTAAAAAATTGACAGTAAAAATCTTAGCTATGTTTATTAGTGAAAGTAAGAGCAAGTCCCAATTCACACAATGTGATGAGAACTCACAGGACTGGGACTAAGAAGCTGTGTATAAACGCTGTACAAATAAAATTGCATTCTATTATGTTTTCTACCCATCTACATTATGCTACATCTACAACTGCCATTCCTTATGAGTGAACAATGATGGTCCATGTTGAAGGATAGCAAACACGCCAATCAGAGTCGGCACAAGCTTCCATTTGGCTCATTCTCTTTCATTGGTTGCATATGTTAAGTGTAGTTAATTAATACACCAAAAACATTTCTATTACAAGATCAGTACAAGGTAAAAAACCTTGAGCAAAGAATGTTCTGACTCTAACCCACCGCTTTAACACCCATGCCTTTAGTTGAAAGATTTTTTTTTCATGTTGTGAAACTGAAGAAAGAGAGAAAAGAAATGCTTTCTCTACCTGCCTCATTCCCACAAGATTTCTTCTTACAATGAATTCTCCCTCGAACCTGAGCAGGCATATAGAGCCCATTTTAATGCTAGTGGTCATTTTTAATGGGACAGGTAAGGTTAGCTTCCATATAGAAACCTCTGTAGTCCAACCAGGGACCATGGTGGCCAGTGAAGAGCAGTAAAGAGTTAGTACACTGCAACCCCATACTCCAATACCAGCACAAGCTGGAGTAAAAACAGCTAGTAGTCAAGCTTTTGTTCGCTTGTTATTAAATCCAGTTATTTCACTGCTACTCTAATCACCATAACGGAAAGTGTTCACTTACATTTTGACTGCTCATGATAATGTTAGGTGACATCAATATCAGACTAATTTTGTGACCTTATTTTAATAGATCTGGTTCCTCAGAGTTACATTAGAGCTTTATCAATAAAAATTATTATTCTAAGCAAGAGACTAATAATGATAAGAACCCATCTAAGAACCTCTGCAGTCTGTATTTATTCCTATTTGTACAACCATGGTAGGACCTCCGATCAACAATTACATGCACATTCACACACTAAGGACAATTTGGAAATGCCAATTAGACTAATCTGCATGTCTTTGGAGAGAAAACTGGTCGTACCCAGAGCAAACCCACCAAGCATGGCGAGAACATGCAAACTCCATGCATACAGACCTGAATCGGTAATTGAACCCTTGACACTGGAGGTGCGAGGCAACATTAATTTATAAATAATACAGTTTAACAAATTAGTCCCATTATTGCACCTCTGTGTATCCCTCATGCAGAAAATACACAGACTAAGAAGAAGCGCTATCAGACAGATCAGCAGTGGTGTAATACCACAAAAAAATGTCCCTGATGACAAGGAGTAAAAACAAGACACCAATTATGAATAGGCTGTTGGAATGCGGGTGGTACATGAAATAATGTGCAAAGCTTTTCAAGTTCCAACATTTTGCAGTGGTTGCTATGGTGATGTCCAATCCGTAGATGTCTTGTGAACTACAATCCAATTATAGGCGGCATAATGGTTTTGCACAGTCTGGGTGGCAAAAACAAAACAAAAATCAAAAAGTTTAGCTTCAAAATAAGTCTATGCTTTATAGTGTATTCTGTATGTATATAATGCTTTATAGTGTATACTGTATTTATGACTTTTTTGGCTTGAACAGGCTGGCCTTTGGTCCCCCTGGCATACAGTAGATGAGCCTTGGGTGTCTGAACCTGTCACCAGTTTACTGGTACATAAATGATCAATTTTATTTAATTCATCTTTTGAGGGTGTTAGTGTTGTGGTACTAACTCTACCGCCAGGTGAATTGAATAACAGTGTTATAAATATGCATTATGAATTAAACGGAGGCAAGTGCAAGTGCAGATAATTTACAGTATTATGTGAGGTACAAACTGTAGAGAGACAAGATCCATGAACACAAACTGTAATGAATCAAATCAAATAAACAAAAATAACATATACCTCATAAACAATACTATGGCTTGTTGTTTAATTTCCCAATTTTATCTCAATTTAATTAAACAGGAAGATGCCTGTATATTTTAATTTATGGGTTTTTTTTTTAATGCAAAGCATAATAGACTCTAGGCATCCAGTATGGGCCAATCCTTGTACAAACACAAATGCAATTTTAAATGTAATTAAACTCTTAAATATTTTTATTCTGAATATACCACATGAAGATTCAGAAAACAAAAAGACCTGAATGGATTTTATTCAACATACTTCTGCTTAGACAATGTTCATGCAAAGTTTAAAGGAGGGACCCCTGAACCCAAGCAAATGTAGTTAATTAAAACTTCTCACCAGTAAAACTATAAACGAGCAAAAAGCCAAACACTAGTGTTAGAGACTAGAGCAGATTTTAATAACACACATATAACAATTAATTAAATTTTAGCTTATGTGTGGTCTAACTGTCTTGTTTTTTGGACACAACGCACTCCATTCATACTAATGAGAGCAGCTCTTCTCAGGCCGGTACTACAGCCACCTTCATACTGTACGCTGATTGAAATATTTAGGCCAAAGTCAATTGTGTTTGCAAAATGATTTCCTGTAGTCTGGCCACTTAAGAGGCAACATGACAACATTTCATAGTCATTGATGTGTAAATTGGAATCTGGTTGCCTTCTTTGTTACCTGTCTACTGAGTTGAGGTGCTTTCATTTAATCCTCTTGCAATCAGTGCAGACTACTCACAAAGCTGAGGGTTTTAGAGAGAAATAGCCCCCTTACACTTATTTCTCAAGTGAACTATATACCTGAGCTGTAGCAAAGAAGAACATTTCAGAAGTTGAAAGCTAATGTTCCAGGGTGTCAGCTCCATGTGTCTGTCATTTGGGGAACTCTAATTAGTCATTTAGATTCGTCCGTGTGTGGTTGGAAAATGCAACTGCTAGCTTGCTTTAACTTCTGTAAAGGACAGAACCCTGGCATTCAATGCTTGGCTCTAATGCTGACTCAGCAGAAAGCATAAAGCTTTTTCTTTTGTTTGTTTGTTTTTATTTTTTTTTAAATAAATATATAAATGAATAAAAAACGTTTTTCGACATCTGCCTTTTTTTAAGTCATTACACAAAATTATTCTTGTGTTCAAGAATAAGGGGTTCCCAAGTCAAACTGAAACATGTTTAGTGATATTAAAAGCATGGTGACGTTAAACACAGTGACAAGCATGGCGTTAGCCATTAAAATGTTCCGCTGTTCTGATTGTTGTAACAACCTTCATCTCAAACCTTACATTTAAAAGGACTTATCGAGCTACAAAGTTCAGAAGACTGAATACAAAGCAGACATGAGAGGTTTAAATGAGATGTTCAGCTACTAACTGTAGCAAAAAAGCTGGTTAGTATCACTAAAAGGGTATATAAAAGGTTGAAATTTTAAATACAAAGCTATTTGTCTAAAAATACTTTTTCCCATTTGTAAATCATGTGAGTTGACTTAACACTCAGCTTGGGGTTCTCTGAGTTGAGGTCATAGGACCATAATTAGACTAAGGTAAGGACTATACGTAGTAGATATTGTGACTTCAGTTTAATACTGTCTACTGTCTGTCTTCAAAGTATAAAGTATTCTCCCCTCTTGCATCACACGCAAAATGTATGTCTTAAACCCCAATGTAGGATGGGATGGTGCAAACAAAAGAATCCAAACATAGCGAATGCAACATCTTTAGTGACAGATGTCTTGTCCAATCAGCAGTAAGGATGTAATTCGCAAACCACACATACCTTTTTTGGCTTGTTGATTCTTACCGCTGATTGGACAAGACATCTGTCACTCAAAATATACAGGAAGTACTGCAGCCACACATACATTTAGATGTATTTTCATTTAAGGATTCATTTCAGTATTTTAGGATTATACAGCACTTCAGTCAACTAAATTGTGTTAAATGTGCTTTAAAAATGTTTCTGACTTCACTTGATAGTACTTCTTGCATGTCTTGAGTGACAGATGTCTCATCCAATCAGCGATAAGAATTTAATTTGCGAACTATACCTACCTTTGAATTGTTGTTGTGTTTTTTTCATTTGGTATTTTGTTTTCTAGATATGTCATTGTGTTTTCTGATTTGTTATATTGTATTAGGTTTTGTTATTTTGTTTTTGAATTTGTTATTTTGTGTTTAGTTTAGTTTTTTATTTTGTTATTTTGTTTTTGAATTTGTTATTTTGTGTTTAGTTTTGTTTTTTATTTTGTTATTTTGTTTTTGAATTTGTTATTTTGGTTTTGTTATTTATTTTTGCTCCCAGTCACCGTAATATGCTTCTTAAAAAAGAAAAAATGTAGTAGTTTTCAAAGGAAAAGTTTGTTATAGACAGCCTTGCATGCCAGAGGAAAATAATTTACCAGAATAATTAAATACAAGAATGAAAGATTGAAAATGACATTTATTGCATTTTCCTGTCAAACTGATATATTCTCCTTTGACTTAAGTTTGACAGTGACTTAATGCAATTCTATTAATATTGTGATAGACCTGTTGAGTGGGTTTTTAACCATATATCACTGGCCCTAGTTTGCAAAAAAACTTTTAGGTGTAATTAGGACCTTATGTGTGTTCATTCATAAATAAATAAACACCTGACCTGGAGAGTGGAGAACCCTCATGTTTGGTTTCAGTGTAGCTAAATGCTTTTTATTTAAGGCCGTCATGAAAGGCTGTGTACACAATACAGTGTGTCAGTTTAGACAGTTTAGCTTTTTTAATTACCTTGTGACATCTTTACTAAAAAATTATAAGCCACTATTTAAAAATCATTTTGAATCAAATATAGTTGATGGGTACAGTACCGTGCAAATGACTTGAGACACTTCTCATTTCTTCACATTAAATTTAATTATGTAGATTAAATTAAAGAAATGGGAACAAATGTTTTATGGTGAACTAATATCGGATAATATCGGATAGATACTTACACTGGGTTACTAGGTTACTACTGTAAGTGCCATTAGTCAGAGACAGTTGGGAAGAATATTTTATGGGAAGGGGGGACTAATAGCCCTTAGTTAGTAACATAGTAACCCAGTGTACTGTAAGTATCTATGTGATGACAAAAACTTGAAAGCACTTTTTGTAAGTCACTCCAGATAAGAGTGTCTGCCAAATGTGAATAGTGACAGGTTGCAATGTGCCTAAAGATCCAATTTTAAAACGTACTGTACCAACCTCAGCAGCAACCTCATTTCCCCTCTCGTCTGTTCCAACCACCCAGAATTCCTCATCACCAGTATACTAATCACCGGCCTGATCATCTGTTATCATCTGCACCTGATGGTTCATAACTTAAGTTAGATGATGGTTACGCTTTAATGATTCATAGGTCACTGTGGGCTTAAAGAACAAACAACATTCCTCTGAAACTGGTCAGGTAAAGGAACTGGACTGAAAATTGGAGTCAAAAACTTTCCCTTTGAAAGCAAAATATGCAAAGAAATGAGGGGCTCAAGACTTTTTTTTACAGTACTGTAGATTCTGAACAAATTTCATGAAATGAACATGGATTTACTCTCTTACTTATTGTACACATAACATTCTTGTTCACCCCTCAACACATCTCCAGGAATCAGTTTCCCTTAAATAATTAACATTTTTAAGTAAATTTAAAATTGCAATATTTATATACTGAAAATGTTTAAAAAGTGCAGAGCTTGTGTTCTTTATTTTAAACGATATTAGTTTAATGTTGTGCTAACCTGTCACAGCATTCACATTATTAACATAAACCCAAGTACAGTACTTGCATTTGCTGTAAGCAACAGCACACACACACACACACACACACTTATCCCCTCTACTACGTTTAGAAAACTTTTAAATGCTAAAAATGAATGTCACTCCACAACCCTGTTCAATCCAAATTACTTTTTTCCCATGACAGTTATTATTGTGAGTACATCATGACATTTTAAAATTAATTATCCACAATTACTAATCTTTTTAGTTTCCAGTCACTAGCCATTACAGTAGCTGCTGTGTGGATTTGCCGGTGGCACCAAAGCAACTTGCAATGAGTCAAAGTAATGCTCACTGCAGAAGGACAACCTATATATTTGGGGTAAAATAATCACTGGGAGTGTGAATAAAGGGTAACTATGTGGTGTTTAGTGAGTGAGAAGCAGCTCTAAATTTCACTTAGTTCAAATGGAATGCTTTAGTTGAAATATTTAAAAAGAAACTTTAAAAAAAAAAACAGTGCTTAAACCCTTTAGCTCATCATTCAATTTTCAACTTGAAGCTTAAAATTGTAGTTTAAACTCCTATTAATTATTAAATAACGGCAGAGAAAAGGACAATTACATCTCATTCACTCAATACTGGAAAGTGTATTAAAATATATTTTCCAGGTTCCATATTCAGAAATGACTCCAAAAGTACTTTTGCTTATTTAATTGTGTCACTAGAGTAATGTCTTTAAACACATTTTTATTATTATTATACACTTCTTAATTACTTCTGAACATAGCTTAAACTATTTATATAGTATATATATGAAATAGTTTAAACTATTACTTGCAAGAATACAAGTGTCATTACATTCTACTCCCACTGGCAGAATAAACAGCCATTTACTTCGTCCCAGCAATGTCCGGCACTGTAGGGGACAAATATCTAGCCAGTGAATCCAAGCTCCTTGTAGACGCAGTCGATCTCATTGACGACGACACCCATCACACTTCTGAAAGCATCCTGGGTAGCAGGATCCAGGGTATGTCCTCTGAGAAAACATTCTCATATTCATATACACCTGAATATGTCCTTGTACACTTGTTACTGACTTCTAATTGAGTTAGAACTAAATTGGGATCCAACAGTCTAACATCACATTGAAAATCTGGAATATTTTTTATGTTTAAAGTTAAAAATAAAAAGAAAGTTCCACCTTAGGATTTTCAAAGCGCGAAAAAAGTGTACAAAAGGTCAGAGTTTCTGTGAGTCTTATCCCTTCCACTGAAGCGTGTCTTCAGACGACACGCCGATGAATTTGATCTAACATGGATCATCAGGTTTTACACAAACATAGTGTGCCCTCAAGCTGACACAGACTCCATGTCATTAAAGCAAAAAAGGGAACATGCTAGATAATAAATGTAAGCAAAATTTATGTAAATATTTCTGAGATTTGCCTTTGCACTTAAGTTGTTGCCATTAATGTCAGTTGTATTAACAACATTTTTGTTAAATGGAATTTTTTTTTTCGTTTGTTATCTACCCATCATGGCCAAAAAAATGTCATAGTATGAGAAGGGTCAAATTACAGCCTGCATGAAGATTTAAAATACTAAAACTGAAATCTTAAACAATTGTGCTGAATTGCCAACTTCAGGAAGAGAGGTGATCATCTGATCAGTGACCCAACAACCCACAGCCTCAACTAATTGAGCTACCCGACCCAATGAAGTCAGCTAATGACATGAATGTACTGAATGACCAGGGTATCACATCTATGGACTTTATTTTTTCCTGATTGCACAGGCATATCCCAGGATTCAAACTGTAAAAGACCACAAAAATAGAGTAGTAGAATGGTACTCGAAGATGAGGAATCATTTCCACACATGTATTTGCCACCACACTGTGTGCTGTAATCAGAGCTACAGGTGGTCAGCCAGGCAGTGCAAGACTTTTGGACTCCACTATATACCCTGACATTTCACTTTTATTTTTAAAATAAAAATGATATTATAAGCAGGTGAGAAATCATAAAAAATGTCTGCTTGCTTGAAAACAAATTTCTGTTTTATCCTTAGTGTAAATAACGCTACAGACCTGGAAACCTCAAAATTACTTTCGTAAATTTACTACACCTGCTGTGGTATAGGTGAGGATTACAATGATTTTCATGTCTGTAAATAAGCCAGTCATGCATGCGGTCACAAAGCCATTTTAAATGAACAAGGACACCTATGGACAAAAAATTAATAGTTTACTTGTATTTTCATCGTTGCTGATAGGAAAACTGATATTTCTTTTTCCCTGTGTAAGACTAGGACACAGAACTGCAAAAGGAAGACTCTTTTTATTTATGGTTTCCCTCACTTTAAATACAATCATATGTGTTTGAAATTGTTCATGTTTTATTATTTAGTACCGTTAAATCTTGGATTGCGACCATAATTCGTTCCGGGCACCTGCTTGTAATCCAAAGTAATCATAAATCAAGGCGAATCTCCCATAAAAAATAATGGAAAGTCCTATGATTTGTTCCACAACCCAAAATTAGTCATATAAATAAAATAAATAAATAAAGTAAAAATTAAATTAATGTAAAAAATTATCCTGTACTTTAGCATTAAAAAAGTGTGAGTGCAAGGAGAGGAGGAGGGGAGTAATTGTATAGGACAACTTTCACACACACACACACACACACACACACAAACACACGCATGCACACACTCTAAAAGGATCATTGCTCTTTGTTGGCCAAACTGAAATATTTTCCTTTTTATTTGACTGTGGCGGCGGGCCTAGAGCCTCTTACTATCTGCCACCCTCGCACTCAACCAAGCCGTGGAAAACCAAGCACAGATTCAGCACCATGGTCAGCTCCACCTCATGCACAGAAGGGGCGGGGCGTCTCAACTCACTGTGGCCCAAGACAGTACAGCACCTACAGTACCATCCCGGCCTGCCTCTGCTAAATACTTTACATTGACTTTAACAAGGAACCTCTCTAATTACACTTTTTGTGTAATTACGCTTTTGCCTTTATTTAAGGATTTTGCAGAAATGTGGCATTGCATAAATTTTTTCTTCACGGGGACTGTTGTTGCAGTACAGTTATTTAAAAACAGTCACCACACTTAGACACAAAATACTATGCTTTTGATAAGTCTTTCAAAACACTTGCAGACCAAGTTACTAGCAAAACAAGGTTTTACTGTAATTTCAAATATTCCTTTATGCTCAAAGTATGTATATTTAATTGTGCATCAATTCAAAATGCCATCATGATTATATGCGTAATTCTAAAGCTACATTTTTGCATATGCATTATGTTTAGGGTGGAATAAACTGCATCTAAAAATAAATTAAATACAGCAGAAGACAGGTCGCCTATTTGCCCTGCATACTAAATGTATTGGAGTATAAACAGAGAAGCATGTCAGTGGAAGTCATAATTGCTAAAAAGGAAAGAAAATTGCATCAGATTAAGAACAAAATATTACTGTAGCAGAGTTTGCACTTTGTGTCAACGTGCCAAAAGGTTTAAGTGGGTCGAAATACAGCATACTGTCATAATCACTGATTATTCTTTGGCTGGGTTATTACCAGACAGAAAGGGCTTTCAGGACCCCTAGAAATGACTAAACTATGGAGTATTGAGAACTGATTTTGGCAATATGCATATAAATGATGGATAAAATAAACCAAGAAAACCACATCTCGGGCCAGAGCAAAATGTACTTAGGAGTGAGTGTTCTTGGAAATGGCAGGGTTTCACAGCTTTGAGTTTCTTCTTTAAAATATTAATAAAATTGCTGAAATGATACATTTATAGTAAGGTGGAAGAATTATTAGAAGAATAAAGGCATGATTCATACTGTTTCTCTGAATGTCAGTTGTAATGCAGTAATGATGCACACTACATACTTTATCTATCTATGAATGACCATGTCGTTGTCACTGTCTAAACAAAAATTTAAATCATAGATCGATCCTTGCTGCATCTCTCGTTTAGTGGTCATTTTTTCTTTAATGTATACTTCTTAAACTGGAAAGTTTTTTCTGCAGTTTCCACATGTTTAGATGCAAACTGAAAGTCAAGTGTATAATGCATAATTCATTGATGCATTATTCAATCTGTAAATGATACGCAGTGTCAAACATATCTGAATACCACTAATATATTGGTACTGTAGGTGATCTATGTGTGGATGCTGAAAAGCCAAAGATATAATGTCAGGTGTCAGTGCAGCTTCTGTGCTTGAGCTGCTTTTTTCTTTCTCTCTTTACCAGCTGATTGGGAGCTCATACAGTATAATGCTTCCTGTAGCACTGCAATCACTGCCCATCCTCTGGGTTGATTTTCTGATTCCTTCATCATCTATTGAGTGGTTTGTTCAGTGGAGCATCCTTTGTGTGGGCAGACTTCTCCATAGCAACAATAGCTTATACACAATCTTGTTGAGTTCAACATTCAGCTAATGCAAGTTAAGTCCGCTCTAAAGTCCATTTAAAAAAAATCAATGTTTGGGAACCCACTTGTATGCTGATAAAGTACACGATTCTTTTGTAGTAGAGCCAGCAGAGATTGTATAGAAAGCTCTTTTAGTTATTAAGCACAGCAATAGTTCTGTCTCCTGCTCCAGTGAATCTGATGTTTTTGTGCCAGAGTTTGGACATGATGTGCGATGTGCCTCTTTGCAGATAGAGTTCTAAGTCCCAAAGTCCCTTTTTTTTCCTCTTCTTGTCCACAGAGTCTGCAAACCCATTTTCAAATTATTTCCCTGCATTAGTTTCAGATGATCATCCTGCAAGAAGAAGCTAGAAGAGACTGGTCTACTGTCTATATAGTATAAATAATATTTTTTCCCAGGATTAAAGTCGTAAACAGATCTTTTAGGGTCTGTGTGTCTTTAGGAATGTATGTATGCTAGTGATTATTATACTGATGATGCTAGAGCAATATGAGAAACACCAATACAATACAGATGAGCTAAGTGCTGCTATCATTGCAACCTGGTCTTCAATAATGACTCAGCATTATCACAGGCTGATCGGCTTCATGCCATGCCGCACTGATGCAGTAATCCTAAAGGAGCCCTACCCAAGGAGTACTGAGTGCATGAATTAACAAATTTTCATTAGTTAAACATTTCTATATTGTAAATCCTTTTTTTGTTTAATTTTAGGAAATGTTCTAATATTTTGAGATACTGGATTTATTTTTTTTCCTGAGCTGTTACTGTACGTAGGTGTAACCATTAATATTGAAACAAAAATGCTTGGAATACTTTCCATGTATAATGAATCTAGAGTATATGAGTTAAACTTTTTTAGAATTAAATTACAACAACATTTTTTTTTATGATATTCAATTTTTTTGAGATACACTTGCACACATACTGTATTAGCTGTTTAGTGCAATATATTTAAGTTGAAATGATTTAGATAAAATTGATAAATTAATTAGACCGATATCATGTACGTACATGGCCCTCCCCTTTATAATAGATAAAAACTTCCCTCATAAAACCTTCCATGGCCAGGTATGTGTGTATATCCCTCATCATTCACGTACTTGGTTAAGCAGATAAGGGAGTTTATGTGGAGGAGATGTCAAGTCTTCCATTTGCATTCGGTATCTGTTGTCTTAAATCTAAATATTAATTCCCACAGAGCTTCTTATAATGTCAGTGAAGCAAGCCATCATTAGGCTGAAAAATCAAAACAAACCCATTGGAGTGATAGCAAAAACTTTAGTTGTGGATTAAAAAAAACAACAACTGGTAAACACAGGAACACTAAAAAACCCTGAAGGGCATGGAAAACAGCTGAGGAAATAACAGAAGGATTGTTTACTAGGTGAAAGAACACCCTGCGCAGTTGGCCGAATCAAGAACTCCTGAATGTAGTATCTGTGTCAACAATCAGGCGATAAATAATTAAATGTAATTTTATAATTACAACCAGAGACTTTTTGCCGAATCAGAGAGTTTGCAAACCGTTTGTAATTAATTTAATGACATTTAATAGTGTGGACATGTGAGTTCCCTGTATTGCTCCAGGTTGGCATTATAGGATCTTAAAATGCTAGACTACCTCTAGGGTCTGTTTCTTGATGAGCTTTTACCATTTGCATAAACACATAAACAGCTGCTGCCATTCGGATGCTTAGAGTCCCATTCAGATGTGTGTTTGTCATTGGGCAGAGGAGTGTTTTCAGTCAGGGCCATAAAAATGTTTTCTTTAGTGGCGACAACTTAAGCCTCTGGAGACCATCAGTAAAGGCATTATACAGGACACTGCTCCCCTCCAAAAAATGTCACATGCTCCCAAAACCACTCTTTCACAATTTAAGCCTGATGAATCCTAGCATCATCATCTTGGAATATGTCCATGCCATCAGGGAAGAAAAAAAATCTATTAATGGAAAAACCTGGTCATTTAGTATATTCATGTAGTCCGCTGACCTCATGGGCCCATAGCTGAGCAACAAAAGCAATCCCAGATCATACCACTGCCCCCGCACGCTTGTACAGTAGGCACTAGACACTTTACTTTATCTGCTTCCTCTGAAACAGGATAAATCTGGACTCATCAACCTACAGTACATGACCTTTGGCAACGCTCCACAGTTAATTCTTTATGCTCCGTAGCAAACTGAGGCTGTCTTTAGCAGAGGTGGGTAGTAACGGGTTACATTTACTTGAGTAAATTTTTGAACTTCTATGAGTACACCATACTGCACCATACTTTTTACTCTTACTCGAGTAGATTTGCGAAGAAGAAACGCTACTCTTGCTCCGCTACATTCGGCTACAATCGACTTGTTACTTTTCTAACCATTTATTCTACACATTAGATATTCTTAATTTTTTTTGACAGAAAAATGCTGCAGCAACAATACTCAGCTTGACTAATCAGCCGCAATAACAACCACATGTAGTCACATGATCACACAAATGATGAAACACAGAAACTTGCTACATAGCGGGGAAAAAATCTTCAGCCGTGGTAGACAGACAATGGAAACACAAAAATGTCAGAGGCGTCTGTCTCCAATGCTACAACGGAAGAGGATGAACACCCCTGGCCTCAACGTACTGTATACAAAGCATGTTTCGCTTACACACAGTGCAAAAGAACAGCTTCATAATGCATTGACATTTCAGCGTATAAAAACACGACTTCTAACCTGAGGAAACATGTCGTGGTTAGTTTAGCTGTTTCATTTAATGTTGCAATGTTAGCATATATAAATAGCAAATAAGCTAGAGTCTAAAAATATATAAGTTTCTTACATTTGTTCTGCTGGACACAGTTTATGGTAAAGTGAGACCTCTGGTACATTTCTAATGTTATTTTCTATCTGCCGAGCCATTTGGACGACAACTAAATATATATTATATCTCACACTGGAAATAGTTTACACTGTTCAAACATACATATGTTACACACAGTAGGTATGTGTTTCAAAAACTTTATGTTGTGAAAAACTGAGATTAGGAAATTTGAGTTTCTTGTTTCTTAATTTGCTATTTTGTAAAGACATTTATTTATTTTATTTATTTCATTTATTTAATTATTTGTACATGCCAGAATTTGTACATTATTTTATCATTTTGATTGGCTGCTTACATAATGTCTAAAAAAATTAATCGGACATTACGATGACACAGCTACTTAATATTTGAGTAGTCTTTTTACCAAATACTTTTTTACTCTTACTTGATTAATATTTTGGATGACTACTTTTTACTTCTACTTGAGTAATATTATTTTGAAGTACAGCTACAGTACTCTTACTTGAGTAAATTTTTTGACTACTCTACCCACCTCTGATGTTTAGTCCCAATCTCTTAAGTTCTCTTTGAATTGTGCATGTTTCCTTCATTGTTTTCTTTTTAACAATCTGACCCTTCAGGACAGAGAAACATCTTTGCCATGACCACAGAATATGTCTTCTGACATAGTTAATTCACTCACTCACTCACCCATCTTCTATACCGCTTTATCCTGTATTCAGGGTCGCGGGGGGGCCTGGAGCCTATCCCAGGAGACTTAGGGCACGAGGCGGGGCACACCCTGGACAGGGTGCCAATCCATCGCAGGGCACACACACATACACACACTCATACACCCATTCACACACTACGGGTAATTTGGGAACGCCAATTAACCTAACGTACATGTCTTTGGACTGTGGGAGGAAACCTGAGTACCCGGAGGAAACCCACCAAGCACGGGGAGAACATGCAAACCCCATGCACACAGAGACAGGAATCGAGCCTGGCCTGGAATCGAGTCTAACCCTGGAGGTGCAAGGCGACAGTGCTAACCACTACACCACCATGCCGCCATCTTCTGACATAGTTGTTTAAGAAAAAAAATGCTTACATTAGTGTTAATAATTTGTCCATCCATCGACCATGGAGGCCAGTCCTGACGATTGTATTTATTCTCATTTTGTACCACCGTGGTAGGACCTCCATTCAACATTTACACACTACAGGCAATTTGGGAACACCAGTTAGCCTAATCTGCATGTCTTTGGACCATGGGAGGAAACCAGAGAACTCACCAAGCACTGAGAGAACATGCACACAGACCCAATACAGGAATCGAACCCAGGACCTGGGGTTGCAAGGCACCAGTGCTAACCACTAAACCATTGTACCGACCACTTCTTGCCGATTGAACTATATTAATCACTGCAGTAAATTTCCAATGAAAGGCTTTTAACCATTTGCTTTGTTAAATCCAGGTGGTGACTTTTTTTGGCCAGGCAATGTATTTCCCAAAACATGTTATTGTTGTATTTCTTACAGACACAAACCTTTTCTTTGATGAAAGGCCCGTGCATTTAGGACCCTGGGGGCAAGCTGAAATTCTTGCCATTTAGTTTAATTTCTTAGCTGATTTTGGTGTATTATTAATTGTGTTTTACTAGATTGGTCATGGTTACTTAGAATAAGAAGATTATTTAGCATATTATATTTGTTACGAGGTGTTTAAATCAAACCAGTACTTTAATGAATTTTCCCGTGAATGAAGGCATAAAACCGATTGACGTTTACAGAAAACATCAAGCACACTATGTTGATGCGTCACAGTAAAACATTTGAATGTTGCAAATGTTTTAAAGGAGGCTGTATGTCCGTGAATGATGATCCCTAGCCCACTGCAGGCATTCCCATGAACATTCAGAGAGTGCATTGCCTGATTCTTAAAAATCAATGGATAACTTGTTGTCAACCTATGGTAGAGACACATCTGTCTGTGGGAACTGTGCGCACAATCATTCACAAACACCACTTGCACCTTACTGAAAGTTGACAGGAGTCATTGCCACATCCCCTGTAAAGTCTTGACCTCGTTCCAAGCCATTACCACATGGTTGGGCCATTAAAGGAGTTCCTGGGATGCCAGAGATTCAGATGTGAAAACTTTCTACATGAATGGTATTCAAGTGAAACGCTGGGATAAGTGCATTAATGTACAGTAGCAGGATTATATAGAGGAATAAAGGTAGTTTTTGCTCTCATAACTGTGTTCTATTATTCTACACAATCAAAAGTTTGCCTTGAATGCCACAAATTGGGAGTTTTTATAGTTAGTGAGCTGCTTACTAGAAATGAACAGTTGAAGGAGGGAGAATCTGTGGATCTTTCTGGATTTGCTCAACTTTACAGACTGCTGTGAGTGAAATTCTCTGAAGGTCTATGCTTTTGGACTTATTAAATCAAAGGATTACCTGTATAATCAGGTCATTGCCCTTTTCATTCAGCAGGAAAGAAAGATGGATTTTGTCTCCAAGTGAACAGACCTGGTGAGTTAATTATATTTAATTAGTTTTAATTTGTGTTGGTTGTTTGATCAAATTAGTGTGATACTGTTTTGTTCTTGGGTTTTGTGAGGTGCATTTTAAAGGTTTGTTAGTCTAGTACAAAGGTCGGCAACCTTAAACACTCAGAGAGAATGAAGATAACACTGCACATCGTTTTTTACCTTTATGCTATGTATAAAAAACTGTAGTGTGTTGCATTCATGAAATCAATGAATTGCTACCGAGAAAACAAAATTTTATTTCTGCATGCAACAAAAACATTTTGAACTCTGAAAAAAGATGCTGGGTTAAAGGTTACTTTCAAATAAAATATTCAATGCCTATCTGAGTCCTCTTCCAATTTATGAATTAAAAAGACGAACTAAAATTATCTACCTTCAGCAAACCAAAAACCGTCTGCTTCGGTGTGCCGTCATTCTTTTCACATGTGTACTGAAGCGTGCAGTCAGCGGTCAACCTGACTAAAAACCAGGGGTCGAAAAGCTCAATAAATCATATAAGATGTGATGCATATTTTGAGCAACAAAAAATTGAACACGTTTTATTTTAATGTTAGATGGTCACTATAATCTTTAAATTTAGAATTACATTTAAAACAAACAAACTAAAATAAAATAAATTTAAATGAAATACTCAGTGTTTATTTTCCAAAGCCAAAGAGAGCCGCAGCAGAGGGATGAAAGAGCCACATGCAACTCCGGAGCCGTGGGTTGCCAACTCCTGCTCTAGCAGGTCAGGCCCTTCGAATGTTTTTTCATCTTTTCCTTTTCAATTTGTATGATCTTTGTACTATAATCAGAGCTATGATGGGCTCATTTGCATGTGCATGGTACCATGGGGCTCATAACATGTACAGTATTTTTTTTTATTGTTAGGTTTAGTTTAGTATGGATTCTGCTTTCTTTGAGCAGAAGAGCTCCCCAAGGCCTAAGTCTGAAAGGCACAGCTTGCTACTGGTTTTCTTCACAATGAAACGGAACACTGAATGAATTACTGCTATTTTCTTTTGTTTGGACATATTTAAGCACCCCTCAGAGTCATTTGTACACTCTGCAAATCAATTCAACAATTTTATTTTATTTGTATAGCACTTTTATCAATAACGATTTTCACAAAGCAGCTTTGCAGAAATCCTGGACACCTAATGAGCAAGGCAGAGGTGATTAGTGGAAAACACTCTGCCTTAACCTCAAAGCAGCATAAAAACAAATCTTCAAGATTGATCTACTTTGGAGAGTGCCTATTTAAAAATAGGTACCGTAATTTTGTAAATATAAATAGATAATATCAAAATAGTGGAGTAAAAAAATATGATTATTCACATTTATTTGGACTTGGTCTTTGTAGTATACTTTTAGAAAAGGTATTAATAATAAATCAATCATAATTTTACATATTTGCTAAACTGCAGAAATAATGTAAAAAAATTACTGAAGAAGTGATTAATTTAAACTTTTAAAGTAGACATGTATGCTTGTTAATTTTGTTCCCTTTTATTATTCAGTTTATGAAATTTCTATGGCAATGTGGAAAAAAAGGAATAAGAAAATTTCAACGAATCATCAACAACAGGATTTGTGAAGCACGTGCCTCTGGGCTTTAGGTAACTATACAACTGATAACTATAAATTGAATATAAACCTAATGCTGACATGCAAATTCTATTCCCATGCGAAAGCAGTTTACAGTATACAGTAGGGATGAGAATCACCAGGGACCACAAGATAGCTAGGTGCTGATCCAAGTATCATGTGATTGCTCTCCTGGTTTTTGTGTGTGTTTCCTTGTTTTGTAATACTTTTCCTCTCTTTTTTTATAAGCAATTTCCCTTTGGAATTAATAATGTTCCTCGAATCTTGTATCTAGATTATCAATATTTAATGCTGTATGCAACAGTACAGTATATGCTACAAGCCTGCTTCTGTTAGACATCTAATAATAGTAAGCACAGGATATAAGCTGTGTTCCGCTCAGCAAGGAGTTCTCTGGGAAGACTGGAACTGCATTGCACTGGTTATTCAGTCATGTTAAGTATGATCCCAAACCGCAAGGAGTGAAAATACTTGTAGGGTGAAAAAACGGCGTAGGGAACAAGTGAACAATCCTTCATCACTTCGCCAGAAATGGACATGCATAATTTCCCATCAGTCATTGTGCCTTGCTGGAGTATGGAAAAAATGGATCTAGAAAAGGATCTATATTTTTATTATCATTATCATTGAGGATGACATGATTTTAATTTATGAAAAAAAAAGGTACATCATAAATAAATCAAATCATTTATATATAAATTATATGCATTTGAATAATATACATATTGTAATGGTATCAGTTTTTATTTTATTTAATTTCCATAGTGTGAAATTTCCACAGCAGCAGCAACAGGTATGCAAGGTGCACTTGTTACCAGGGTAACACACAGAGGTTTAAGGGAAGTTCCCTTAATTGACATTCCCTGTAAAGGAAGCACATTTTAAACTACACTGTGGAATAGAATGCAGCCAGAGCCCTTTAGAAGAAAAGGGATGTTTTATATGTAATCAATGTTCAACATTAATACATCAAGAAATATAATTTATGACCTTCTTTCAATTTCCATAATTGATAAAAACCTTTTGCATTGTATTTTTACCTGATTTTTTTTTCTTGTGCTTTTCCCCTTTCTCAGGGTCTTTGCATCAGATCTCTTGCTCTGCAAGTTATTGACACAGGTTTTACGCCTGATACTTGTCCTGCAGCAACTCATCTATTTCTTGAGGCTTGGGACTGGCACTGAGGATGCCCTGCAACTCCACTTGCTGGGTGTTTTATATGGGGAAAGAGTTAGTGTCCAACAATGGCGACCCAGTGGTGGTGGGGCTCGAACCCTTTCGATCAGCAACCCAGACCCTCCATAAAAATACACCATTAACCAACAATATAATACCAATGCACTCAGGTGAGTTAACAGTATTTACACTCACCACTTGCTCTGTACAACCAAGAAGTAATTAAGAAGGCTTACAAGTAAACATTCCAAACCATTGTAGAATTAAAAAAAACATAGCACAAAAAGAAAATCACAGTAGTAACAGAAAGACACTTCACTGACATGGGGAACATCACTCGAAATAGCTCCACAATCCTGTACTTAAAGGTTCAGTTCTTGTTTCTGATAAACACTTCAGCTTTCTTTCTGAAAGGGCCTTTTAGGTGTTCTGATGGGTTTCACGATGATGACTCTGTGCACTCCCCTAACATATCCCCTCTAAAATGAAATCTCCCCTGCCTCTCCATCATCACTGAGCTCCTACATTCACTTTCATTTAAAGATGCCTGCTGCTCCAGGGATCCCCTGCCTTCCCACAGTGGAAATTATTGATGGCCAATGTCATGCTCTGACACCCACATAGATTTATCTTACAAGAAAACCACATTTTTTGAAGCACTATTTCCACATGTTGAGCAGCCTGGATAATGGACAGACCCACAGACAGACACATACAAACATTTACACAGACAGATACAAATGAATACATTCTTTTTTGTGCTTAACGGATGCTGCGAGGAGAACTAGGAAGAAAAGGTTGCTTTGGGTGGTCATTCAGTTTGGACAAAAATAACAGTAGATAATCGATATACACTCTGTAGACCTGGGGTTCTCAGTGTTTTTGCAGCCAGGGCTCCATTGGGATCACAGGATATATTTACTTTTATGAACATGTATTAACCTTATTCATATTACAAATATGATAATAATAAGTAATGCAGAGGTTGTTATCGTTGGCCGTAATTTCCACCAACATCGTATCATATGATTAAAAAAAAAACAGTAACCTGGGATTAATTTTTCTATTGATTTAATTTTTATTTGTCCAGATTATTGGGCTTGATGTTCAGCAGACCATTTAGGGTGAAAATTGATGTCTTGAGGTATTACGTCACATAGTTTTTCCACATTATCTTACTTCATGATTATGTCACATAGTTTTTCCACATAATCTTGCTTCAAAATGCCATCAATATTTTGAAGTGCACAATGCAGCATGCTGCTGCCACCCCCGGGGCTTCGCAGCACCCTTTATCCTTTATACCCAACACTGATAAATATGGACAACCAGATCAATTTTTGTTTTATCTAACCAGCTTTTCTCCATGAAGCTGATGATCACCTGCAAACTTCAGTCTGTTTTTTTCCCCCCGTAGACTTCTTCCTTGCATGATTCCTTTTATGGTGAAATAGGACGCTCGTAGCTGATTTATTTAGGCCACCTAGTGTTGTAGGAATAAGGGTGTGAAGTCTGACTTTCATATAAAGAAAGCAGCAGTGATATCAACAAAAGCCACATGTCTACTTTGAAAGTAATAAACTGTAGATCCGCATATGAAACTTGAGCTTTCTCTGCCTCTTTGCTGTAGAGCACTTAATAACTAAACATACGTGGCATCTCGGGATTTCCTTACAGCCGGCCAGATAGGGATGGGAATCACCAGTCACCACCTGATTTGATATTATCACAATACCTAAGTGCTGAATCAATTCATATTGAAATTCTATAAGTATCATGATTCTATCCCATTTCTACAGTATGGAACTTTTTTCTTTAGATTTTGTTACAATTTTAGGAACTTAAACCTTTTGTAAGTTATAAGTTGTTATAACTTGAACATGAGTAATAAAATTTAGCTTATTTAATAAATTATTAATTAAATAATTAAAAAACATATTTTTGAGTCAGCATGACAATACCTGAATCAGTGTCACACACACTCGCACCGCGACCGGCACTAGGACCCGGAAGTAGTCAGGTCGCTAAACAGGAAGCATAAAAGGAGACAAGATGGCGCTTCACATTGCTCAGTCATTGAGTTCGCCCATGTCGGTTCAGACTGTCCGTCCACCTTTTCGTGAGTACTCACTTTCTTGGGTTTTCTTTCTGATTCGAGTGTGTGTTTATAGGACGCAGGTTAAATTTGTGTTTTTCCCTTGCTCCCCTTCTGTGAGAGTCCTTAGACTAAATCGCGTGGTTATCCTGCCTATTCGCTTGCTTCCGCGTTTGGGTTTACCATCCACGCTACAAAGGGCTAACCGCTAAAGCTACGTCTTCTGGTCAACCCAGGTTATTTCACTGACAGAATGACTGAGCCTACAGCGGTAAACCCAGCGGATCATGCATGCCTCTGCGATGTGGTAGATCAGCACGCCGCGCTTATCAATAAGCTCACCGGAGAGATCGCTAATCTGCGCCGGAGCTTCCAAGACGTCGAAAGCTTTGGCGGGAGAACGCGGATCTCCGCGCGGCTGTTGCTAGCGCGGCTAGCCGGTGCCCCGCAAAGTGCTGAGTGCTGAGTGGGCCACGGCAGTTCTTCGATCAGATTCTGACACCGCCCATTCCTACAACAAATTCACCCGTCAACTCAAGCTCACTTTTGAACATTCTGTGGGCGAGGTGGAGACCGACACCAAGCTATATCATCTGCGGCAGGGAGGATCGTCCGTGAGCCGTTACACAGCGGAATTTCGCACCCTCGTTGTGCAGACATCTTGGGGAGATGCCGCGCTCCGGACATCCTACTACGAGGGGCTGGCGTCACGTATTAAGGACGAACTTGCCGGACGAGAGCTTCCCGCCACGATGGAGGGATTAAGCCAACTAGCCTTCCGCATTGATCAGCGCCTCCTCTCTCGTCTAAAGCCAGCCCCAAGGACCCTGCCTTTCATCACCCCCACTGGACACTATGAAAGTTTAGTTATTCCGTTTGGACTCTGCAATGCCCCCGCCGCCTTTCAAAGTTTTATCAATGACGTCCTTCGGGACATGCTGGGGCGGTGGGCATTTGCCTATTTGGATGACATACTGATCTACACACGGACTGTCGAAGCACATACCCAACATGTCAGGGCGGTTCTTAAGAGACTGCTCGCCCATCAACTGTATTGTAAGTTGGAAAAGTGCGCTTTCTACAAGCGCTCCACCACGTTCCTGGGCTTTGTCATCTCGCCCCAGGGTGTGGCCATGGACCCGCAGAAACTAGAAGCTGTGTGCCATTGGCCCCTACCCAAGACCCTCAAGCAGCTTCAACGGTTCCTCGGGTTTGCGAATTTCTATCATCGCTTTATCCGGGGCTACAGTACAGTTGCAGCACCCCTAACCGCTCTGACCTGCCCAACACCGCATCATTTCACCCTCAACCCTACCGCCGTCTCCGCCTTCAAATAATTATGTCATCGATTCACCACTGCTCCAATCCTTCTCCATCCAGATGTCAACAAACCATTCATTGTGGAGGTGGATGCTTCAGATGTGGGCGCCGGAGCCGTCCTCTCCCAGCGAGGTCCAGACCAGAAGCTACACCCCTGTGGCTTCTTCTCCAAAAAATTTTATCCCACTCAACAGCGATATGGGGTAGGGGACCGTGAGCTGTTGTCCATAAAGAGGGCATTGGAGGAATGGCGACACTGGCTCCAGGGCGCCAGCGAGCCTTTCATCATCTGGACCGATCACCAAAATCTGATTACCATTCAAAGCGTTAAACAACTCAACCCGAGACAGGCGCAGTGGGCACTATTTTTTGAACATTTTAATTTCCATCTGTCTTACCGCCCGGGGTCGAAAATCACCAAGGCCGACGCTCTATCAAGGCAACATGAGGGGGACGCCCCCCGGGCAGAACCCGCACCTGTCCTCCCACCATCAAAGATACTGGCACCTCTCCGTTGGGACCTGGAAACGAGAGTTCGCCAAGCACAGGCCGCGGAGACCGAACCGGCAGGTGCGCCGCCTGGACGACTCTACGTGCCTTCCACCGTTAGGAGCGACGTCATGGAATGGGGCCACTCATCGCCTCTCTCTGGACACCCCGGTACTAGGCGCACCCTCCAGTTCGTCCAGCGCGCCTTCTGGTGGCCATCCATGACCCGGGACATCGACGAGTTCATCCAGGCATGCCCAGTGTGCGCCAGGGCAAAAACCACCAACCAGCCAACACTGGGAGAGCTCCAGCCACTTCCAGTTCCTTGCCGGCCCTGGACACACATTGCCGTCGATTTCATCACGGGCCTGCCGGCCTCAGAGGGAAAAATGACCATCATGACCATCGTGGATCGGTTCTCCAAGGCTGTGCATCTGGTGGCTCTCGCCGGACTCCTGTCAGCTAAAAACACAGCCGAGCTGATTCTAGAGCATGTAGTCTTCCTGCATGGGTTCTCAAAAGACATCGTCTCGGACAGAGGGCCCCAGTTCACTGCCCGGTTCTGGAAGGCCTTCTGCCATCTGATCAATTCTACCTGCAGTCTGTCATCAGGATATCACCCTCAGACTAACAGTCAGATGGAGCGAACCAACCAACAACTGGAGCGCTACCTAAGATGTTTTGTCGCCGATCGTCAGCGCTCCTGGGCCCGCTATCTCATATGGGCTGAGTTATCTCATAACCTTCATGTATCATCTGCCAGTCCATTTGAGGTATGCCACGGTTTCCAACCTTTGATGTTCAAACATCAAGAACCGGAGGTTGATGTACCGTCGGCCCAACAGTTGGTTCGCAGGTGTCAGCGGCTGTGGATACAAGCCAACCAAGCCATCCGATGAGCTAACACCCGCTACACTACCCAACATCGCCGTCGACACCCACCAGGACGAATGTACAATGTAGGTGACAAAGTATGGCTGTCCACGAAAAATCTGCACCTCCACACAGAGTCAAAAAAGCTCTCACCCAGATTCATTGGACCTTACCGTATCACACTCCGCATAAACCCTGTCACCTACCGGCTCCAGCTGCCTGCGGCGCTCCAAATTCACCCAGTTTTCCACACCTCACAGCTTAAACCCTTCACCACTTCTCCCATGATTCCACCCTCCCCCCTGCTCCTCCTCCCTGAATCATTGACGGTGCCCCTTGATCCTTGATTCGCGACCTAGGGGCCAAGGCACCCAGTACTTGGTAGACTGGGAAGGCTATGGTCCCGAAGAGCGATCCTGGATTCCGGCCCGGTTCATCCTCGACCCCGAGCTTATCAGGGACTACCATCGTCGGGTATCCTCCACCCCAGGACCGTCGGGAGTCGGTCCTGGATAGGGGGGTACTGTCACACACACTCGCGCCGCGACCAGCACTAGGACCCGGAAGTAGTCAGGTCGCTAAACAGGAAGCATAAAAGGAGACAAGATGGCGCTTCACATCGCTCGGTCATTGAGTTCGCCCATGTCGGTTCAGACTGTCTGTCCACCTTTTCGTGAGTACTCACTTTCTTGGGTTTTCTTTCTGATTCGAGTGTGTGTTTATAGGACGCGGGTTAAATTTGTGTTTTTCCCTTGCTCCCCTTCTGTGAGAGTCCTTAGACTAAATCGCGTGGTTATCCTGCCTATTCGCTTGCTTCCGCGTTTCGGTTTACCATCCACGCTACAAAGGGCTAACCGCTAAAGCTACGTCTTCTGGTCAACTCAGGTTAGTTCACTGACAATCAGCACACAAAATAATCATGATTGATAACTTAATCAATTTTTTTCTCCTATCTCTACTGCAAGGATTCACGACATAACTGGGACAATTATTTGGGAAATCACAACCCAAGTATTTGCCGTCAGAAAGTCTTGTTTCAACAAGACAACTATAATACAGTGGATGGGTAGAAATAACCTTTACATAATTCTGAGCTCTGTAAGATATCACTGAACACTTTGGTTGCTGTGGGTTGTGGCTTGGGGCCTCTGTGGATAGGATTTGTTTGTCCTGTGGTTTGGCTGTGGTGCATTGGGTGTTCTGGTGCCTTTCTATAATGGCCAGAATAGACTTTTTTGGCAAGTTGTGCTGCATTGGCTTTTCCGTGAGATTGGACCAGATAGGCCACATGAGCCTTGGGTGTCCATGATCCTGTCATCAGTTTATTAGTATATATATCAGTGTTAATGTGTTAATGTTATGGCTGATTTGTGTGTATCATCATGTCGTTGGGAATAACCCCTTTCTTTTTCATTTGCTTTTTTTGCACTGATTGAGAGAGAAGTTATGCAACTGGCATGGGACATTTAAAATCCACCAGTTCAAGGGTTTTTCTTTTTTTAAATCTGCTTTGGTCCACAATTTTGTTTGCATTATCATCACCCTCTCTTATGCAAAAGCAACACTAAAGCAGTATTTTTACCCATTTCCTCACATCCTGCCCTATTTCTTACAGCCCAGTTGTGTGGATATACATTATTTATGTCACCCTATTTCATCACAATTGGCTACTTTAACCAGCTACAGTACCTAAATAAAACTGACTGAATTATTTTATGTAGTACAACACATTTAAACACAGACGAACCCAGTAAAAGCATCATTAAGCCAGTTTCACAAACAGTTGACTTAACTGTGGTGTACAACTGAGGAGCGATATTGCCCTAACTCATTTGTGTTTCTGGTTTCTCATACTGAAAAAGTAATGAGTATTCTAAAACTACATGCTGCACAGTCTGAGATAATGTTGATCATGATTTCAAGTAAGGCATACAATGTACAGTATAAAAGACAGGAGTGTGATTTAAATCTCTTTGGAGTTCATGCTTCATTTGCTTCGGCAAATTGAAATGGAGTGAGTGTACCGCAGGAATGAACGGGAGTTTTGAGACGGAAATGTTTCGTGAAACAGGATTAAAAAAAAAAAAAAAAGAAACCTTAATAATCTTGATCATTTCAACTTGACCTCCTTTTGCACGAGTCTCAATGGTAATAGAAATACCAAAAACATACCGTATAATGTCATAATAACTTGTATTATATTTTTTGGACAATGGTGGAAAGTTGCATTAATTGTAATAACAAGTACCTGGATATAAATAATAACAATATCCAGAACTGTAATGTACCAGAAATGTAACCATAATGTATAATTTAAGGCTTAGGCTACAATGTGATGTAATACAATGAGTTATAATGCTGAAGGTTTGCAACATTAGATTTCAGTTATGACTTGGCTGTAGTTCTTTAAATTTCAAGGTTGTTTTTGCATAGAGAAACATGTCTAGTGTCACGGTTAGCCCCTAGAGGGAGCCAGGCGCAGAGACTCCATTTTGTGTTCCTTTGTGTTTTCTTTTCGTTTGAACTTCATTTCCCAGAGTGCACCACGGTCAAGTGATGGGAGCGCTCACCTGAACCGAGGTAGCTAATTAGAAGTGACTGATTAGTTTTGTTATAAATAGCCTTTTGTTCAGTTGC
>JAOVVA010208368.1:0-26371 GCA_028565275.1 Leiocassis micropogon | reverse complement strand
TGCATCTGCAAAACCCATCAAGCTCCATGATGAAACTGGATCTCATGAAGACCATCCCAGGAAAGCAAGACCAAAACCGTTATGAAGACTTTACAAAAGATAAGTAGCAGATACATTTCAATATCAACTTTTCAAATGATATTATTGTGTATTTTGGATGCCTTCAGTGATGTTTCACAATGTACAATACTATAAATGTCCCATTTTTACAGTTTTCCCACCCACTGACTGTTCAAATATCAACATTTCATCATTTCACAATATTGCCATGTTTAAGAAGTTTGCGTAATATGACAGTTACAACAGTTAACTTATTTATGTTTTGTTTGCAAATAAAAAAAAATTCTCATTTCTTTTGTTCTAGCCATCAAACACGTCTCTAAATAAAACATGCATGACGTCAATCGTGTCTCCTTCTCTAATGACTGCCGAGGGACTTTCCTGTGCATTTTATTCCATCGTTATCTTTTTACAAAAACGTCTCGGCTTAGAAGAATGAAAACATCACTTTGAAAACCTGAATCAATAAATAAGCTATTGTGCTCACTATGTGGCAGCCCACCCAGGTTCATGCTTTCCATACTTTCCAATACAAAAGAAGTTTGATCGACGCCGGTCTCGCGGTTGGTTACTTGTGGCGAAATCGAATGATGCAGAGAACAAAGACGTAGTTTTTTCGAGAGGCATTTTCCTCTGGAAGTCGACTTGTCGCAGCACTGGGACGCATGCCATAGCTTCCTGTTTATTGCACTTCACTCATCAGGACATAATGTGACCCTACAATCACTGGCCAAACACAGGTGAACAAAAGTTATGACGTGGTAGGCGCGCATATCTGACTCATGACGAATTCCTGTTGATAACCATCTGCATGTTCACATGCTGACAACATAATGATGAGCTAGTGGCTGTGAAAGGTAGGTGCGCCATTTAAAGACAAATTTCAAAGGACGTTAGCGTGCGTAAAGGAAAATTCTTGATCCTGAACCGGTATGGTCAAAAGGAGGCAGGAAATTCTTGGGGATTTTCAGGATGTTTGCCAATGTTTGGTACAGCTTCCATTAAAAAGATGAAAATAATAAAATAAAATTAGAAGGAAAAAAACAAAAAAAACATTGGAGCAATGTGCAAATTATTTGTAGGTGGTTCATAATGGAATGGCAAACGGCATAAGAATACAGCAAATTCCTACAATAGTTGTTCACTGTCTATTATAGTCAAGAATTGTTACAGTCCTGCTCGCTACGGTGAAGCTATGAACTGCTATAAACATCATGTGCGGCCTTACAATGACGTGCTAGCATGGAGTCATTCCTAATCAATGCAGAGCTAGGTAACGAGTCTGGATGTCTTCATTACAAAATGACATTTAGTGCACTATATGCAGTGTAAGAACACTTTATTTCCACCAACAATGTAGTGCACTCAAATATGGAAAATGCAATGATTTGATGTCAGCCCTAGACAGTTTATAGGTGCTTATTTCAACATTAGCTGAAAAACTGAAAATGTCTTTTATATGGTCCGTGACCAAAACACTTAGCCTTGATAAACTGACCAATCAGTGCACGACCGGAATCAGTTTTTAGCCTGATCGGTCGATGGAATACAACCGATTCTATGCTAATCCTTCCAAGCAGCGCAAAAGAAAAGCATTCACTGTGGTCGAGAGATTGAGAATTTGAATTAGGCTTAAGCCATTTGTACAAAGAAAGGAACTTGGCTATGCCTTAAGGGGTGAAGGGCACACCCTCACGTCAATCATAAGGGCACTAGCCAATCATGAGTGCTTTTGTCCCGCCCACTAACAGTGCATGTGCAGCAGTTCAGAGATTGTCAGACTCAGAGAAAGCATGTGATGGCACTTTTGTAAATTGTATTTGTACAAAAAAAACTCTGACCAGTGGAGCTGTGTGATTTAATGCAATTCAATAAATAAATCAGTTTTTGACTCAGTTTTTTTATACTGCATATACACACACACACACATACACTGCACGGTGGCTTAGTGGTTAGCACTATTGACTTGCATCTCCAGGGTCCTGGTTCGATTCCCAGCTTGGAGTTTGCATATTCTCCCTGTGCTTGGTGGGTTTCCTCAGTGTACTCCGGTTTCCTCCCAAAGTCCAAATACATGCAGATTAGGCTAATTGTGAGTGTGTGTATGTGCCTTAGGATAGGCTCCAGGCCCCTTGAGACCCTGTATACAGGATAAAGCGGTACAGACGATGATACGAGATTATAAACCTTCAGATGTTAAATTCTCTAAAATTGACAAATTCCATAAAAATGAGTCATCGTATCAGCAGAAAATGCAAACTGAATTGATGTATAAATACACAAACTTGAATCGAATAAAAAGTCCACCTGTGATTAATAGCTGAGACAATGTACATGCTATTTAAAATTATAATTATTAACTCAGAGCTGCACTGAGTATTCGGAAATTTGTGTTTTAGTTTGGTTTGGCTTATGCAATTTTTACTAGTAGATTGTTAAATGATGCGAAAAAACAATCAATACAATTATTTTTTGAATATCACTTGCACCATGTAGTGGTATAGGTGTGTGTGTCATGTCAGTGCAGGAAGTGGTGCACAGAGCATTCAGGTACAAGTTGACATTCATCATATCATTATGGCAGAACATTGATATTCAAGCTGGAAATAAGCAGCAGATTAATGTTTCCTGTCAGACTGGGTTTAATTAATCCATATACACGCTGCTGAGAAGACAAGAGACATAACATAGCGTTAAGCCTAGACACACAAGTAATCCGACTGCATTCTGTCTCGGTTGGATTTCATAACCGTATACAATTAAGATAGAAAGAGCGAGAAAGTTTGGCTAATTATAAATGTTTCCTAGTCAGTGCAGAAGCCAATTCCAAGTCTACAAAAAAGTGCTTGTAAAGAGCAACACACTGAGCCAGACAGGCATTAACAAGGCTATTTAAAGCAAGGAACGGATGTATAAAGCAGATCTATAAGCCACATGTGGTGACATTTCCACCATTGTTTTGCTGGATGTCTATTCAACCAATCGACAATGCCTGAACTAAATAGTAGACGGAGGGGATTTTTAAAATCTTTAACCATTTTAAAATGCAGGGATAATTATTGCGACCACCAGTCTACCTTAGCATGACCTGTAGTCACGCCAAACACTCATTAATACTCATTTAGGAAGAAATGAGAGGGGTCAGTGGATCTACCAGAGTGCTTCAGGGAGTTGGGAGGAAACAGACGTTCCTGCAGGAAACCCTGAGATCATGTGAAATCCGAGTATGGGATCAAACCTTAAATCCTGGAGATGTAACGCACCAGCTAGCCTCGCTGCCCCAACGAGACATGAGATGATAGAAATAAATGGAATAAATATGTGTCATCATCATCACCACTCTGGATAGTGTGATAATATTAAGCAATAATGTTCACTGCCCGGCCACAAAGAGGCATGCATTCTAATATTTCATTCGACTCCTTCAACTCCTTCAGCGTTGACTATGGTGCGCAACATGGTGGTCAACCTGGTCGTTTAGTACATTCAGGTCGTCAGCTGACTTAATTTTATTGCCATAGAACATTGTTGAGCCCAGACTTGACCAACTTAAGCAACCCCAAAGCACAACACTGCCTCCAGAAACTTGTACAGTGGTCACTATGCATTATGGGTGCGTCGCTTCTCGCCCTGGAATACGGTCAATCTTGACTAATCAGACCATATGACCTTTTTACATTGCTTCCAAATTCAATCTTCACGCTCCCTAGCAAACGTAAGCCTACCAAGTGATTTTCTTATAGCCATTGAGGTGTTTAATCCTAATCCTGTGGGTCATGTCCAACTTTAAAAAAAAATGATCAGTCTGGATCTTTTTATGATCATTATTTTCCTGAGAAGTTGGAAGTTCAGCACTATCCTTCCAGGTTTTAGGCTACATTCATTAAAACATGTCATGAGTTTGTTCGACCACAAATTCATTTCATTTAATGGATGCGATTTTAGCAAAAACGTGCTTGGGATTTTGCATGCATAATGTTGCATGAATTTCGATCAGCCCGTTCTCATTAAAGGCGTATCGGTACGTGGCTGATCTAGAACCATATACAAAAGTGATTCATATCAGATTAGAAGAATTGCACTGGTAATGTGAACATAAACTTAATAATGAATTGGGCAGTTCTTAACCCCATTCCAGTAATTTCAGCAATCACATTAGTTGTTTTTTTTTGCTTGAGGCAGGAATAAAAACAGCCAACTTATTTTTTTGGCCAGGCAGTGTGCTGCAGGCTGTTTATTTTTTTGTTCATGGCCAAGCCACATGTGCCAATACACTTCCTCTTGATTAGCTTAACTCTCTGGACTATTAAGTAATTGTGCTCCATGGTAGTTAGGCTTCCCCTTGCAAACTTCCTGCTCTTTGTAATCTAGTACTTCTGCTGCTGCTTAGTGAACGAGACGAGACAGCACGCTTGTTAGTTTTAAATAAAAATATCATGATACTCCAAACAAAAAGCGAAATTTGTCTCCCTTGTTTTTTGAGTAATGATATTCAAGACAATGGAATTCTGTCCTGTGCCTATAAAATGCTTTTAAAACTCCCGAAAACAGTAAATGGACCAGAAACAACAGCCCATTGCTTTCCTCAGGCTTATACATCATACTGTGTGAAAAGAACCCTTTTGCCCAATCCCAAACCCAGATATCTCAAAATAGAAACGCACGCAGGAAGTCCCCACCCACAAACTCCAACCCCAACACAGAGAAAACTGGAGCTGCTGTATTTATGGCTCGAGGCTGAGAAAGTCAAATTGCTGACATCGACCAATAAGTCAGAATAATTGAAAGTGCTGAACCGATCTCGTTTTGAGAGTGAGTGCTTTTTTCAATTAGCACAAAGCAATCAGACATCAGTAAAGGTCCCATTGAACCCGCACCAAATATTCCCCACAGGACCGGCCTCATGGAAAAGCACGATCCATAACAGTTCACTAGAAATTTCATTCCAGCTCATTATTAGGACTGGTGTGTCTGGACCAGAGTTGAGTCTGTGGTTTGAATCATGTGTGTGGAGACAATAATGAACAAGTCTTGCTGGTAGTCCAGTGATACTATATCAATTACCTGATTAAAATCTACTTAGTTGCTCAGTAATAATAACTTAAATAATAATAATGAGAAGAAAAAGAAAAAGACGAAGAGGAACACACAATCATGGGCTACGTTCACATTAGCCACATTGCTCAATTATGATTATTTAATTTGTTTCGATGGGATTTGTATGTCACAACTGGTCACATTCATAAAATATCGGACTCTATTGTGGACGCGTCTGTCCTCTGAAACAGCATGTAAGCAAACATCGATACATCTGGGTTAAAACACATCATGAGTTTGTGTGACTGCTCATTCATTTTCAACAATGCATGTGATTTCAGCAAAAACATCATGCTTGGGATTTTGCTCTGAAGGACAGCGAGCGGTTAGTCGCCTGTTTTTGTTGAGGAGGAAGAAAGCCAGATGCCTCACTTTAGCTGTTTTAGCACCTATTGCTAGCACTGCTATGAAATCCCTGTGCTGCTGGTACTGACTGACATCAACAAGCGTTTCACACATGTGCAAAGGCAAAAAAAGTCAAAGAATTCCGATCAGCCCGCTGTCATTTAAGTCGCATGATCGGATATGTATCTGATCTAGGACCGCATACGAAAGTAACTCGGATCAAATCTGAAAAATATCAGGGTTTTTTTGCGTACAGACTGCCCTAAAAAAAACAGATATGCGTAACATTAGGGTTAAAAAAAACAATTGAAAAAAAATAAAATAAATAAAAATAACACATTTTGTTTTTGTGATTTTTATGGAAATAAATCACAAAATATTACAAGCAATCAAAAAATGCTAAAGTATTTAATGAACAAAAATAAAAAATCTAAAATATGTACGTTTATTAGACTAAAATAAACAAAAACTAAATTAATAAACTAAAACTATTAATGAATTAATTAATGAATGATTGAAATACATAAAAAATAATCCCGGTCAAAGGTTTGAGTAGGTCTTGAGCTCATTTATTTCGTAAAGCATTCCAGGTTTAAAGGGATGTACTGACTTGAAAATGAACTGCTTTTCTTCACATAACTGCAGCAATGTGTGGAAGTCACTGCTACAGATTTATTCTGCGTTTCCTTTTCATACTAATTTTCCCTTCTGTGAGGAACCGAATGCAGATCTCCTTTAAGAAATGGGAAAGTCAGAAATCGGGTCCAGCTCGGCAGCACCGCGCTGCCACAGCTCGGCCTGGACGCATTTCAAGGTCAGCCTCTGTGTCTACCATCCACCATGCCATCAATTATTGAGCTTGGGGCAGGTCACAGCCACTAGTGAAAATCTCTCTCTCTCTCTCTCTCACTCCCATTCTCACTCTCGCCATCAGTGTCGATTCCATTTCTCTTCTCTCGGCTGATTTCGGTGTGCTTGTCACGGCAGAAATAGCTCTGCTAAATGACTCTGATGAGGCAGAGCTCAGATGTGACTAAAAGACAAGTGGAAAAAGGACAGCATGGTGTGGATTGGGAACAGAAGGTTGCATGTTGTGGTATTAAATGAGATACTGTACATCTCCGGATTGAGGGTAGGCTTGTAAACCCTACACAGTGTCCATACGGAGTGCATAGGAATTGAGTGCATCAGCCACATGTTACAATTATGAAGTTTTTTTTTTAACAGCCACGGTCTCTAAAAGTTTTACAGATAATAGCAACAATTTTCTAGTTTAAAAACTAAAGTTCTGAACTACACATTGATGCCCAAAGAACTTTTAAAGTGAAAAAAATAAATAGTCAAATGAAATCTCTTAATTAGGTATAAAAAAAAAATGCAGCGTTGTGAGAAACCACAAAGCCGTCTATCCTAATGACTTTCTGATGCTGTTAAAACTTTTGTCTTGTCTCTGACTGTTACAATGCTCCGACACTGGAGACCAAAATGTTCAATGGAAAAAATTCAATCTCCTTACAGAAAACGTCATTATATCAGCAATCAGATCAGATAGAATCGTTTAAATGTTTATTTAAAGTGTCTGCTACACAACTCCCCATGCACACTGTTACTACGGTAGTGATATAAAATTACAGTGCATTAATATAAACCCTGAGATTTCCCTCTCAGAGCTACAGTACAGGGAATAAAGATTAAAATTAATCTCTTGGGTTTAAAAATAAACAAAGGGTCAAAATTCAGAGAATCATTTGTCAAAGAAAATGTTTTGGAATTTTTGGAATAAATTATTGAGGATAAACTGGAGTTACAGTATGAATGTGACGTGTTGGAATTGGCCTCTTTATATAAAACGTTATATAAAACGACGCGGGAGTAGTGAACGTAAACTGATTTAAAAAAAACTATTAAATTTAAGATTCATAAATTTCAATTTAAGATTTCGTAATTTTTCATAATTGATAGTCGAACACGTTAACGCACATTAATGTTAACGCACATGTTAATGCACGGAAATGTGCATTTCCAGATGTGCATTTCCCTCAGTTTAAGTTTTATTTTACTGACCACCACATATTAATTCAACATTTTTTCATTATTTAAAATGGGCAAAATCTCATTTAATTGCATACCTAAAGTATTCTAGAACAACAGCAATCAGTTTTGTGAAAGAGCTCTCTATGAAAATAACGTTGGCAAAAGTGGAAGTGTTTTTCGTTATATCGAAAGGACACTGCCTGAATCCGGTGTTCATGAAAGGGATCGCAGAGACCCGACTCTTCGAACAAGTGATTAGCAGGCATGTAAGCAGCCTGGCGAGTAAGGACAGCATGTTGTCGAGGTTACCAATAGATGCGAAACAAACATTATTGGTTAATTCATTCATTAATTTATTCATTCATTCATTCATTCATTAATAGTCTGGGTATACCTTGGACAGGGAATCAACAAGGAGCAGGGCAAACACACAAACACTACGGGCAATCTGGGAACGTCAAATAGCGTATGTCTTTGGACTGTGGGAGGAAACCGGAGCACCCGGAGGAAACCCACCCAGCACAGGGAGACCATGCAAACACCACATGCACATACCCGAGGCAGGAATCGAATCTGGACCCCTGAGGTGCAAGGCGACAGTGCTAACACTAAATTGTAATAACCAAGGTGGCGTAAACAATTAATTAGTAACAGCTCTAATGAAATTATTAAAAACAGTAATTATTGCTGAGATTTTTTTTTTTACTGGTTTATTCCCCTCTCTCTTTCTTGTGCACTGGAATTTGCTGTTTAATCTACAAGTAAAAGTTTTATCAATATGAACAAATGTAGTTTCCTAGTATTTTTAGTCTAGCAGCCTGGTCTGGGAAAACCCTATGAACTACTTGTACAGTACGTCTTCATTTTCCCCCCATGGTAAGGTTGACCTTCGGATGGAATTGCCCTCCTACAACCATCATATTCTGTAGAAAGACACACATTTTGATTTGGATAACTAATGTGTTATAACAAAAAAATGGCTCTGTATGATAAAAAAATTAATTAATGAAACCCTGCACGAGCGCTCTCTGAGTCACACGCAGGCGATGATGGATCACTGATCCGATCTGAGAAATCATCCGAGACGGACATGCTCTCCTTCCTCTGTTCCCTCTGCTGCAACTCCATACCACGACTCCATTTATACTCACGAGGACACTACGAGGAACAGGATCCATACATAACCATAGTGTGTAATGCAACATAACGGCACCCCTTACCACACCGCACACACATACACAAACACACAACGTCAGGATTATTCCGTTACACTCCCCTGTGACGGAGCTGTTATCATCTCCAGGCCTGGAGTAATGAAGCACTGGAAGATCATGGCTAAATTTGTCTCTCTCTCTCTCTTTCTCGATCTACCTCCTCCAGCAGATACACAGCACCTGTGAACATTACTGCTTGAAATAAATCGCAGCATCATCAGGAACACTGCAGCTGACAGAACGCTGTGTACAATATGAAAAAAAATATATCAATGATCTTTTATTGCCTTTAAATCTGACTGCATCTGAAAGCCATGTTATGACTCCGGAGCTGAATTTATGCTTATGTTCATGTTCAAGGACATAATGCAATATTACACTGCCTGGACACATAAATACGTTTTGTTTTGTTTTTATTTTTGGGCTGCATCAAGCAAAGAAAACAACTAAGGAGATTTGACGTTACTGAGGCAGGGTTAAAAACCCTTTAATACATTATCAAAACCGGGAAAGATCCAACCACCAACTCAAATAAATGGAGATCATTTAAACGTATAGTGTAATTGCATAGTTAAAACAATGAAGCAGTAAAAACTATTACTAAGTTTAATAATGAAAATAAGAGCATTTTCATTTTTACACGCACACCAGTGACAAGAACCCACAGGATTGAGACTAAACACCTGTGTGGCCATAGAAAAACAACTTGTTAGTGAGACTCATCAGAAAATAAAGGCTTCAAGTGGCTAGAGAGCATAAAGACTAAACTTTGGAACAATGGAAAAGGGTCATGTGGTTGGATAAGGTCAGATTCACTCTATTCCAGAGTCAGGGTAAGAAGGAATGCACATGAAGCGATGGTCCCATCATGCATTGCGCCCACTGTACAAACCTCTGGAGGCGGGGTTATGATCTGGGGTTGCTTCAGTTGGTCAGGTCTAGACTCATCAACATTATGTGGTAACAAAAACATTAAATCAGCTGACGACCTGAATGTACCGAATGAGCAGATTATCACATCTATGGAGTTTTTCTTCCCTGATGGCACGGGAACACTGCAGGACTCAAACTGTGAAAGGGTGATTCTGGGAGCGTGAGGAATCATTTTCACATATGAACTCACCACCACTTTGTGTGCTGTAATCAGCGCTAAAGGTGACTGAATTAAATCTTAATGTGTGCGTGACTGAGTGTGAAATGAAAAAATTTAAAAAAGAGTTTTATATCTACCTGTTCCAAAAGAGTAAGAGAAAAATAGATGTGCTATGAAATTTGGGCACAATACTATACATAACACTTAAAACATGCCACATCTCAGCGTTTTCATTTTCAATTGTTTTACAAGAGAGAGCGAGAGTGTGAACTGCTGACTCTCCGTGTCTTTCTCCTTCCTCTATAGAAAATTAGAACAGGAAGTGCTGAACCTCACAGACTCCCAACCCTCCTCTAACAATGGAGCACCTTGAACTGCAGGAGCATCACGAGACGGGCAGCTCGTGATCCGAGTGAACACTGTTTAGCTTTATCTAGTTCTGCACGGTTACCTTCATTAATTCAGTTGAGTAACAAAAGGTTTCAATATCACTTCAGGTTGTCAAATTGTACAGACTTGAAAAGACAGATGAACAACTGTATTTAAGATATAATTCATAATTCCATTCGAAGTGATAATGCGACTCTCAGAATTATGTCATTCATTTATGACTTGGGTGTGGTCAATAAACGAAGGGCGATACTGGACGCCCAGTTTAATAGGGATGGGGATCACCAGAAACCAGCTTATATACCTAGACATAGATATGTTTTGCTCTTTTGTTTTTTTTTTAAAGAAAGAAAGGTATTTTTCATTCCTTATGTGTTCAGAAAATTCTCTACGGTTTGCGTCCATTTACAAAGTTATACAAGTCCAATTCACATTAAATGAAAAGAAATGCAATTCCTTGTCATAACATACGTTAACAAATAAACAAAAATATAAAATCCATAGTCTTAACGAAGAACACTCCTCAGTAATTAGCATTAGCCTTAGCATGAGTGAAGGTCGATGCAATCAGGGTGTTGTTTTGAAGCTGCACTGTCTTACTGTAGTATAAGAACAATTGAATGCACATGATCTCTAGCTAATCAAACTGTAATCAGACTGTATGATGACCTTGCCAGATATAGTCATCTCTCTCTCTCTCTCTCTTTCTCAAAAAAGGCAAAAAGTTAATGAAAAAAATTAATAAAATAAATTGAATAGAAACCAAATAAAAGATCTAATTTTTTATTATTTTAAAATGAGTATGGCAGTGGTGGCTCAATCGGTGAGGACTGTGGGTTACCGAGTTATTGATCGGAAGGTCGGGGGTTCGAGGCCCAGCACTGGCAATTTGCCCCTGTTGAGCCCTTGAGTGACAATGATGACGTGACGAATAATAATAATTTTGAACATGTTTTTATTTTCTGTGAAGGACTGGCACCTCGTCCAGGGTGTTTCTCACCTTGTGCCCAAAGTCTCCTGGGACAGGCTCCAGGCCCTCTGCGACCCTGTATACAGGATAAGCAGTATAAGAAATGAATGGATGAATGTGGCATGAAACATGGTATGGCGCTTATGGTATGCTAAAATAAACCTTCCTACACAATTTTCAGTTCCTCACACGAGTACGCAGCTCGTAGAAATAGACTTTGTCACCTAAAAAAAGAAACGGTGCCAGTGTGGTGCCTGCATACATCTGCTGTAATCAATGTAATCGAACAGATGCCCAGGGCAGGGTTTTAGCACTTATCCGCACTGCTGTATTAAACCTCTGGATTCAATAAAGGCCTGTGAATAATTAGTCAGCACAGATTTCCTTTCAGTCTCTATAAATCAGCATGCAAACATCCACATGCAAAACAAACTCAAAGTCATTAGCTGGCGTGAATCAGTTTGCTGAGTCATGTCATGCTTCCTTCTGCATGAGAAATGAGCTCTCGTGTCTTGGGAAATGTGTTGAGACTCTTCTTACTGCAGATAAGAGTTTGGCTTATGAGTAAACCATTTTCGACTGCACTGTCGACCGCTGGGTTAACGTTTAACGCGTAAAACTTCCCGCACAGTGGTGCTTTGCTACAGTCTAACAAGAGAGCAAAGTCTATGCAAAAAAAAAAAAAAAAAAAGTGAATGTGCATCATTGGAATTCTTTTAATTATGCATGTAATGTAACTACATTATTCAAACACCAGAGCTCTAAAGCTGCACAACCCATAGAGTTTAACGGCGCTTTCACGCTGGGGTCCGGGAACCGTTTACGAGAACACTTGTTTTTTCACGATTGTCCACCATCTCCATGGTTTATTCTCCTGACTTTATGTCATGGCTACATAATACTGGTAAGAATTAAAAACTTTCTCCCATGTTAATTACACTGTTGGTCGCTAACCATCAGTCACCAGTTCCACCTGTTGTGGTTTTGCTCTGCCAGTTGTGTAAAAATAAAACAATACAAATCACAACACACACAATCTGTTCATAATAATTGGTGTTTGTATGATAGTGGTTAGCACTGTCGCCTTGCACCTCCAGGGTCTGGGTTCGATTCCCGGCCAGTCTCAATTCCTGCCTTTGTGTGCATGGAGTTTGCATGTTCTCCCCGGGCTTGGTGGGTTTCCTCCGGGTACTCCGGTTTCCTCCAACAGTCCAAAGACAGGCACGTTAGGGTCAGATTAGCATTAGCGGTATAGACGATGAGTGAGCGAGTGAGTGTATGGTAGTGTGTAAAATCACACTCAAGGTTGTGCTGTTGTGCTGAATATCAGCACAGCTGCAATACCTTTGGTATTCTAGCTATAACCTTGAGTACCAAAGATATTGTAGCTGTGCTGATATTCAGCACAACAGCACAGACCTGAGTGTGATATTGCACATGACCATACAAATCATAACCTGCTTCATAATAAATGGTGTTTGTATGATAGTGTGCAATATCATAGACAGATGCTCGGTCAAATAACACAGCTAAAACCTTTCTCCATACAAAGAACCCCCGAGGAACCTTTTTCTCCTTGAAAAAAGACACGATACAGGACAAGCTGCTGTACATACTAATGCAGTTTCTCTACCTTAAAGGAGTTTCCTTCCTTTTGAAACATCCTCTTCATGTTAAAAACTAAACACATGACCTTTTTCCCCCTCAAAAGAGCCAGTGTTTAATCTCACTTGATGAGACTCCAGAATAGTTTCACCACAAAGCAAGCACTGCTTCAGCAATATACGGGTTTACCTTAAAATTGCCTTCAAGTGAGACTTCGGATCAGTGCTGTGTCGCTTTATTTGGCATCTCATACCAACAGGAAAACATTTCCTGGAAGGATTACAGCACCGCTAAACTTCATGTGTATTTTCACATACGAGGAATGAAACCATGATGCAGTTTACCTGGTTCAATTATGCAGGAGAAAGAGGAAAGAAGAAGAAGAAGAAGAAGAAGAAGAAGAAGAAGAAGAAGAAAAGACCCTGCAACTGCAAGACGGGAAACAAAATAAACAAAACAAACAAAAAACAGGTGTAATGGCTTATATATTGGATGGTTTTATTTATTAATTACATATATGTAGTTTTGTGACCTCTTAGGCAGCACGGTGGCTTAGCGGTTAGCACGGTCACCTTGCACCTCCAGGGTCTGGGTTCTATTCCTGGCCAGGTTCCCACTTCGGTGTGCATAGAGCTCGCATGTTCTCCCCGTGCTTGGTGGGTTTCATCTGGGTTTTCCGGTTTCCTCCCACAGCCCAAACGACATACGGATTAGGCTACAGTAATTGGTGTTTCCAAATTGCCCGTAGTGTGTGAAAGAGTCTGTGTATGTGTTTGTGTCCTGCGATGGATTGATACCCTGTCCAGGGTGTCCTCTCCTCGTACCCCAAGTCTCCGCGACCCTGAATACAGGATAAAGCGGTATAGACGATGAGTGAGTGAGTGAGTGAGTGACCTCATACAAAAAGATCCTCCCCTGACTTGTTGCACAGGTCTTTTGCTCTCTGGAGGGGTGTGGCTTAGCAGTAGCTTATTTCCATAAACACTGACTAAACAATAAACAGTTAAACAATCTGAGAGGTATTTCACATGGGGGGTATTTAACACACTCTGGGGGCAATGTAAAAAAAAAAAAAAAAAGTCAAATATGGAACCTTTACAGCAGTTCTTTCTACAAATAGATCATTTGTCATTTATTTGCGTCTAGATTCATGTTCAGGAGATATGTTTTTGTGTGATTTCCACATACACTTGGCTTCTTTAGACGAATGAATGAAAGTATGTATTAGGTATAGCTACAGTCTCAAACAACCCTTAGGCACTTTTTTCCTCCATCGGGCTGACTTAGTTATGTGCGGTGTGAAACCAAGCCAAATCAAACAGCAAACTAAAAACAAAGCAATACTGTATGCTTTACTCTGATACAGAATCAGCAAAGACACTCACAGAATACATGGAAATGCAATCAAAATAAAAGACAACTGTGCAGATGTAGTGTACTGACCCAATCAGAACACACACTGAACCATTAAAGCTAAATGATTAGATGCTTTAAAGCGATACAGAAACGATGGGGCACAAAATGGAGGATATAAACATGCACACTCTGGTCTGCTATGTCTTTTTGATCTCGGTGCTTCGTTAGATGACGTGTCCGTGAATGCGCAAGAGAAGACAGACGTCTCTATAGCAATGGACATTGTCATTAAATCTGTTTCCCCTTTTCTCCGTCACTGCTGTCGTTCCTTGTTTGTTCATTCTCATCGCTTAGACTCTCTGGGTGCCCTCGATCAACTTGCGGTCGATGACATGAAGTGCACTCCGTGTTTGTGTGTGTGTGTGTGTGTGTGTGTGTGTGTGTGTGAGAGAGAGAGTGTGTGTGAGCGTGTAGAAACAGAAACAGTGAGCAGGTTTCCGTGCATGCTGCTGAGCTCAGTCTTAAAAGGGGAAGGCAGCAGGAAGAACACAAGCACATGACTGTGTGTGTGTGTGTGTGTGTGTGTGTGTGTGTGTGTGTGTTCACAGGGATATTATCCCATGTTCCTGATCACTGCCTCGTCTACTTTTCCCGCTCATCAGGTGATATTTACTCTTGAAAGCCGGAAATACACACCTGTATTGGTTAAAGTGCAACCAGTTCAAAGGGGCTATAAATCAGTAAACCGCAGTTTGGTGTTTACCTGGGTCACTAACACAAGGTTCATTAATCAGGGCATTTGAAAAAACAAGTTTCTATACACGCTTTTTTTTTTTTTTTAGCATTTGGATTACACTAAATACATAAACTCCTTGTAAAGCTTTTGATTCCATCAATGATGTTCTGTGTAGTTAAGTTATGAAAACTGGATTAATAACTGGATTCATATTCCGCTATAGAGAGCAGGCTAGACTGATCTAAAGCTGAAAAATAGGCAGAAACTTCCTGGCAAATTGATAATTTGAAATGTAAAATAGTATTAATTAATCAAACCCATTACTGCTGTGAGAATCAACATATAATGTGTCATGGCGTTTAAAGTAGTGCGATTAAATTGTCGATTTAGTTTAATAAATTTTTTGTTGGTTGATTCGATTCGTTTAATTGATAGGTCGATTGGTACAATACTGCCACTGTACCGGAGTGTGGAGGAGATGATTGGCAAAAAGTTCTATGTTTATTAAATACGTTTAGTAGTTTTTAATACTTCACTATTTAATCTGTAAGAAACATAACTGCTTGAGACAAAATCAGAGAACTCAGGCTTTGGACTAAACAGCTGTGTGGCTACAAGAAAAAAAAAAACTAAAAGTAATAAAAAAAAAATGCTTTAGTTTGTGGAGCATAAAGATTGGACTCTGGAGCAGGGTAAAAAGGAAGCACATGATGTTGCTTTAGTTGGTCATGTCTAGTTTCAGCATTATTCACGCTTAGGAAGTCAGACAACGACCTAAGCGTACTGAATGACCAGGTTATTCTGGTTCGGGGAGCATGAGGAATCAATTTTATATATACGAAATGGCCACCACACTGTGCTGTGTAATCAAAACTAAACAAAATATTGGAGACTGCGTCTTTATTTTTGGTCAGGAGGTGTAATAATAATAATAATAACAATAATAATACTATAAAAAAAAAATAATAATAATATTACAAGGTGTCTGAATGCAAATATTTCATGTCTTTTACTTAAACAACTAAACAATAACACATATCGAAATAAATATTCAAAACAATTTACTGTTCGTAGTGTTCAGCTTTCCTGTTATTCTTTAACTCTTTTTTTTTTTAACTCGAAAAGTTTTATGAATTCATCTGGAACATAAATTCAACATCCTGAATTATTAAGGTAATCCACTTGCAAGAGCTGGTGATATTGATTAGCAGTTATGTAGCCTAAAAGTAGCTTAGTTATCCTAATCATCAAGGCTCATTAAATGCTTCTTATAATAACTTATTATAAAAGCTGGGTACCTGAGACTGACAACATTGACCAACGTATCAGAGTTAAGTTAAATACATTGGTTTTGGACAAATCTGTACACAGAACTAACCATTCATGAACTGTAGGATGATTCAACATGATCAGGGTTACATTCACTAACGAGAGCAGTTTTGATCTTCGAGTATGCAAGGAGAGAAGAGGCTATTTAGGAATGGGTTTATGAGAAAGAGCGAGGCAAGGAGAGCCTGAGAGAATCGATGTGCTGCGCCCGAGTTCTACAATGAAATAAGATTTTGCCCCGACCATTTTGAATAGTAAAAAAAAAAACCAAAAAACAGAAAAATCAATATTTGGCGGTCAGTGCTAATATTCTGGTGAGCTTCCAAAAATAAATCGATGCATGGGAAACACTGCTGCAGAGAGCATGGCTAGGTAATTCTGACAAAATCTCAAATGTAGTCATTTTTACATTTAACTCTGAACCTCAAACCACTTGGTTCTTCATATACTACACACATGAAATGTTAACAATTTTTTCAATCATTTTCACATTCAGACCTGAAGAACATCAGGGCATGCAGAGGACACAAGCAAATGGAAAGCCATGAAAACACCCTAGATAGGACATCATTGTCTCGCAGTACACCATTCACACACCACTTCTTCCAAGTCTTCGCAGTATTACTGATTTCATTACTGATAGATATTTTTTATTTAACGAGCCTCCATATAATCCCTAATTTGAATGTTTTTTGTTTTTTTTTAACCTTGCCGGTAAGGCTCACAACATCTGGTTGAGACCGCAGGCATCCATTGGGACTCTGATCCTAAAAAGTTGGTTTCATTCATGCAGAGCATGTAAACGGTCACATATGAAGCTTGGGGAGACAAACAAAGACCACATTGATTAACATGAACATACAACATTCATTCATTCATCCTTAGTAACTGCTAGGGTGGTAAAAATTTACTTATACTAGTTTGTTTATATTTCGGGAAGCAGAACCAACTCAACGCACAATACAGCGCAATACTGTATATGATTAATCATTCTGTAACTTATTTACTGTGCGATATATTCTTATTAGTTCTGCATGATACTCATCAATCATTCTGAAATATATTACTGTACAACGTATGTCGTCCTATATGTAGTGAGTCAACTACAACGTAATTTCGTTCTGAATGTGCAATACCACTGCATGTTTTTGAATGATAATGAAGAATTTATTAATTCATTCATTATTATTTATGAACTGGAGTGATGTAGGTGAGAGGAAAGAACGATCAGAGCTTCTAGAAATGGGAATCTCCAGCCACCAAATGATATGATGCCTAGGTGCCAATTTGATAGTATTAGAGGTCTGTAAGTATCATATCCCAATTTATATAATCATATTTATAAATATCACAACATAGAATCTTTTTCTGATTTTGTTACAATTTTAAGACCTTGAACCTTTTTTAAAACTTAAGACATTAGGTTTTATACCTTAACTTTATTCAACATCTTGACAACTGAACTGAACATGAGTAACTGAATGCCGTTCCTTATAGCATTAGTTTTATCCCTTCAAAACCAAACGCAGCATTTAATCAATACAAACTAACTTACAAGAGTTTAACATGTAACTTAAAATTAATTTAAACAGAAAGCAAAATTTTTAGCAAGCAGTGCATATTACTTCTAATCAAACTTAAATAATCAACTTCTACCACACGGGATAGTTCAGAGTGTACCACCTGTAGGATTATAATAAAACAGTAATGGTTTACCACCTCAAATACCCCTGACATCATGAGCGATTGTAAGCACGCGGCCACACACAGCTCTTAACTCTGGCATGCGCGGGTTCTAACGCACGTGTTTTGAGACTGATTAGCACCAGTGTGTGACGATACATAAATCGGCACACAAAAGAATATTTTTAATAAACCTATCCCCCCCCACCCCCCCCCCCATGTCTACAGAATTCACACATTTATTTATCTTACTCAATATTTCAGTGCTTACAAAAACAATAATCTAAATGAAAATCTCCTAAATGGAAATCCCTGATTTCCGGGGTCACTGCAGCACTATTGCTTATTGAGAGGCCAGAGGAACAGTGAGACCAGTCAGCCTAGATGATCCATCAAGAGGCTAATTACAGCTCAAACTAGCTGCCATAAAAGTCCCAGTGGGCACAGGAAAGATGGTGCAGAGGAGGGAGGGGAATGAGGATGAAAATGTTGAGTAATTTCATGATGGCTGCCATTCCATTACATTCCATTCGCTGATTTTAAAACGACAGACTACAATCCAGGAGAAGAACTACGAAGCTTAGGAAGTGTTGCTCGTGAAGCCGGCACTGCCTCTCTGGCAGGATATTTGAGCTTGGAACCTTTTGGGTCACTTGTACAGAAAACTTGAGCCACGGAGCTATCGCTGACCCAAAGCCGCTGAACTGACAAGCCTGGTGTATTAGTAGCGTGAGCTAACTATCCGCTAACTAAGGTTAAACCCCTTCCCAACACCACAGGGTTCATATCAGTGACAAACATCAGAAGTACATCTGAGTCTGGACGAATGTTTGGGGTTTAAAGCTAATTATGGAGCACACAATCAGAACTGATCAAAAGCATGGGTCTGATCTTAGTGAGGGTGGTGTTTGCCACAGCAGAGCTACAGATGGTGGGGAGATTTCCCGCAGCCAAGGTTCAGGAACCATAAATATGAATGTTTCTAAGAATAACCACGATCTCGGTAGGTGACCACGAGAAGATGAAAGCGCTGTCGAGTCGAGCAGGACCACCTCAGATGCAGCATGACTTTCTCTGGGATGCCGCCTGCATACAAATGGCTTGCATGTCCTTAACTATACATGAAATAACACCTTGTGGGATAAAGGAGGGAAGCATGAGGTTACACTACAACGAGACAGAGTGTGTGCGTGTGCGTGTTGAAGATGGGTATATCTGACTCCTGAAAAAGAAACCGAAAAATAGGAAATCCTCAACTGCACTCGAATCAGGAATCAACCGGGATTTTTAACTTCCTATTCATTTATGCGTTTCTTCCTAAAAAGTCAGGTCCACGAGACAGGTCAGTATTCAGGCAACTCATTTGGGGAACGCATTTCAAAAGATTTAACAGATAACAGCACAAATGTTTCAATGCAAATCCATGACGGATTAAAGTGTAATCTGGGCAAGTATTAAAAAAAAAAAGAAGAAAAAAAAAAGAAAATAATGTAGTGTACTTAAGAAGAAACATGCACACAGAGAGAGAGAGAGAGAGATAAAGAGAGAGAGAGATAAATTACTACCTACAGAAGAATAACATATGTTGTAAGAGTTACTTTATCAACGAATTACAAAATGACAGGGCTCAGCATTACATTACATTAGATAGAGCACAACATGAATCGATGCGTCAACGTGCACATGTGCAGCACAGATTACTCCATTACTCCAATCTCAAAGTAATTAGACTAAAATACCCGAGCTGCTCACAAAACAAACACGTTACACTGAACCGTAAATGAAATAAGAGTTCAGTTTCAGAGTAAATACATTTTTTTTAGTTTGTTTGTTTTGTCAATTCTACCTCTTATTTAAAATCTCTTATTATTGCATTTTTTATTTGAATCAATACATTTATTTAATGATTCATTTGTCTGTTTTCTCATCAATCCATTTTCATGCTTCTATTTATTATTTTATTAATGTTTATATTTTTTCAGCTTTTATTTTTCGACTTTTACTGGTTATCAACTCTTAGTTATGTTTTACTCGTATGTTATGCTTCTTATCTTCATTTGTTTTATCCTATGCTTGTTGCACACACGTGATGTGGACCTGTACAATCATCTAATCACAAAGGGTAGGAGGTTATTTCAGGTCGTGTATGCATACTTGTGAATTTTAGAATTTTCTCAATCTGTTAAGTACAGTATATGTTTTTTTCTTTTAAATGACTTTTGAGGTGCTAAAAATAAAAGCATTTTTAAAAAATAAAAACAGACTGCTTGCATGCACAGGAAATCAGCCGATTATAAACTATAACCGATGACCGTCTCATCAGTATGTGGTTCTTCCCCAAACTGTTGGACACACACAAGCGTCTACATTGTCTCTGTGTGCTGTAGCATATCAAGTTCCCTTCACTGGAACTAAACGTGTTTCGGCATGAAAAAAATGCTTCTGAGCACAAATCCAGCTGCCTGAAGATATGGCTCGTCAAGGTTGAAATGTCTTGACCTTCACCTCACTGAACACCTTGGAGATGAACTTGAACGCCGGCTGCACTTCAGTGCCTGACCTTGCAAACGCTTTTGTGGCTGAATGGACAAACCGCACGGCCACGCCTTCAAAGTCAAGTGGAAAGCCTTTCCAAAAAGAATGGAGGCTATTACAAAGCTAAAAGGGGAGTTGATCTCAAACAGGCACTACAAACTTTCGATCATATAGTGTATAATTACATTATATTAAACTTTTTACAATGTTAAATATAACTGTATATCTTTACAACAAGTACAAAATGTAATTTATTAATCAACATCAAATGAATACATTGCAAACTGCGGTGGTGTAAGAGGAATAAAACACTTTGGGACGTGATGTTATTCGAAAATAACAAAACTTTTAGGTGGGAACAGGATCTTTCTGTCCCCCAGGGTTTTTCCAATGACAGGAAATTTTTGTAGTGTGTATGCGGACATTTTTGTAGTGCTACTTACACGTTTCCTCACCATTCAGTTACAGTTAACAGTAAAAAAAAAACTGACAAGCTCAGTTTCTTTTTACAACTTCAGCCTCTGACGGAATCCAAAACTCTCTCTCGACATTCGAAAGTATTTACTCACCTAAGGAAAAAAAACAAGAACTTACAATAGACCTTTCTGTAGGCTTCGAAGGTGTTTAATATTCTCGCTCTAAACTGTAACAGGACAACCGTAAGTACTCAGTACCAGTCTAAAATAGTGTAGCGTATACATGTGCGGGTGGAGACACGACATATGTGCTATACTAACTCCACTATTTACGTTGGTGTTGCACCATACGAATGCTACGTGTTCATTTCTGAATGTGCACGAGTGACATTCCAGCTGACCCCAGGATCCGTGTGGTGGCCAGCTTGAGTATGCATAGTAAACATCAAGTACAAACCTAATTTTAAAACAGCAGGAGGTGCGTGGCTACTCAAAAGCAACCCCAAGAACCAATGAGAGAAATTATTCTAGCATATGAAAGTCCATATATGATGCACATATTTTGAAACTTCATACAACATTGTTTCAGGTTATAATGACTAACATAAAATAAGGTTCACATCCAGTTGAGTCTGTAAAGGACAGGATTCTTAGAACTGTCCCTCTGTACACCACCACAATGGATTTAAAATAAAGCAATTAAGATATGATTTAGGTGTAGTCTTTCAGCTTTAATTAATTCCTTACACTGCTCATCCTATACAGAGTCGTGGAAAGCCTGGAGCCTTTCTCTGAGGATTAAGCAGGGTATACGGTATGGGGCGCTAGTCCATCATGCGGCAATTTGGATAAACCAATTAGACAACGTCATTGGATTGTGTGAGGAAACCGGAATACCACCAAGCACACAGACCCGAGGCAAGAATCAAAACCTTGACCCTGACCACTACCCCACCATGCCAGCTTCAGTTCAAAGGGTTTTAAAAACATTGTATTAACTGTTTAAAAAACTAAAACCATTTTTACCCAGGCTGCCTATTTTTACAGGCTCAAAAGTAATTAGTCACACTAATTAAGGATTTGCCTTAAAGTATTCACAATAATACTTATATAGGATTATTCTAAATACTTTAAGGCAAATCCTCTGGTCTCAATAACCACCAGAAATCTGGAGACCATGGATGCCATCAAAGCAAAGTTCAAGGTCAAGCGACAAGGTCACAAGGTCAGGCAACTTTGCCTTTGGTTGCTTTTACTGTGTGTTTGTTCATTATCCAGCTGTACCTTAAAATGCTGTCCTATTGGTTCTGTAGCATTTGACTGAGTCTGAGGAGAACATATAGCTCTATACACTTTAGAATCCATCCTACTACTTCAATCAGCACTCACGTCATGAATAAACACCAATAACCCAGTTCCACTGGCAGCAATACATGCCCATGGCATATCGCTCAGTACAGTTACATGCAGTTAAGTTGAGCTATTGTCCATTACACAAGCACGAGATGGAAATCGATTTATTGGCCGAAGTATGTCCCACTCTGCTAAAATATGTGGCGATATGCACTCTTTAAGCTTGTTAGTATTGAACATTTTGATGACCATACACACTTGACAAACGAGATAACGGCAAGTAGCCTGTTGAGCGAGAAAACAGGAAACTTTACAGCTCTGTACATCACATTTTTTTTATTACAAATGACATTCACCTTATCCTCCGTGGTTATGATGCTATGGGGAAGCAGACAACACCGTATTGTTCGCAGCTTCTTTTCTCTGTTCCTCGTTCTGTTCGAGTTATACTGTACATGTCCGAGTAGCCCGACTACCAACCATGCTTTTTAAAGGTCTAGTTTTCACACAACGTCATGTAATGTCATGCCACGGACAGTCTCCGCCATCTTTAATATGCTTTCGAACATAAGCCCTTTCTTTCCTTCATTATATTCTTCCCTTCCAAACATTCTGGTGACAGTCAGACTTGGTTTCATCTATCTAAAGCATCATGCTGTTGCACTTCAGAAAAGCAAATTTAGCACACTGAATCAATGCCAGATCTTTAATCAGCTTCATTTGTCCATGAAGTAAAGAAACATCCCACAACCGCTCGCCACACAGTTTATCGGGCAGTCGTCCAAATAGTTTTGAGCCTGTTGAATTGGGGGGTGGGGGGATGGGGTGGTAATAACTTACTGTGACTCCTTAAATTCAGCATTTCACTTACATCTTGATCGCTTCATTTCCAATCCCCGGTGGTGTAAGGAGGCAAAATGATAAGAAATTATGGAGCTGTTCAAATACTTATGGACCTAATAAACTGAATTTCTGTAGCTGTGATAGATGCTTTGGAAATTAATTTGAATTACATACTAAAATAAATTAAGTATAACGTGAGATGAGGAATATCCGACCTTTATGTTTACAAACAGCCCAGTGTAGCGTCTACACCTGACTCACTGCATTAATGAGTAACGAACACGCTGCCTCGAGAAGCGTATCACGTGTGTAATAAGTGCTGTGGGATGTGCCTGTGTAGGTCTGAAGTCATTTATGACTTTCATGACTCGTACGACTGGGTGTGTCGAGTGGGTGGGTGTGTGTCTGTGCCCTGCGATGGCGGTGCACCCGCTCCAGATGTCCCCTGTCTTGTTACCCTGAGCTGCCTGGGACAAGCTGCAGACCCTCCACAGAATAAGTGCCGTGACAAATGAATAAATTAATAAACGAATGAATTAAAAGTTTAGAAGATAGTTTGGTTACTGTTTGTTAAATTAACCAACTAATATTTGACCTTTTATTATACGATAAGTTAGAAATAAAAAAAATAGACAGAAAAAATAACTGACACAGAAATCTAAAGCAATCAGCCTCAGGCATACAAAGTGCTGTCCAGAAATATTGGCACCCTGCATAAAAACCAATCAAAAATTCATATTTATGGGAATTCGTAGACACCGAGACATCATATGGTTGATTTAAGAATGTTTACAGTATTTCTTTTTTCCTGACAAAACAATGGCTTCAAAATTATTGCCACCCCAAAAAGTTACAATTCGGCAAACACCTGTAAAGTAAGTCTTAAAAAGAAAGGTCTCAGTCAAGTTAATAACTACGCAATCGCACACTAATAAACATGTACTATATTAATGCATGAAAAAAATAGCAAGATACTTACTCCTGACATAAAAGATGTATAGAAATAACATGTATAAAGTAAAATATTAAGCAGTGCACACTATACAGTGCATAGCAATACTTACTGACATTACTTCTAATTAAACAACATAAAATAAGTGTCTAAAATGTGCGAATAAAGAATGTATTCAAATGTATGAATAGAATTCCTATAGAAACAAAGAGGCATGTATGTATACACACACGTGTATATATACACATGAGAGAGAATGTGAGTGTAAAAGTGTGTGTGTGTGTGTGTGTGTGAGAGAGAGAGAGAGAGTGTGTGTGTGTGTGTGTGTGTGTATTGTATGTATAGACACAGAATCAGTCAAACAAAAAACATACACACACTTCAGGAAAAGAAAAATATTAGGATGCATATTATATTAATATCATATTAATAATGCTCATATTATTATTATTATTATTATATATTAAAATATTTGTACATTGAATGTATACTTTGCCTGACTTTGTGTATACAGTGTGTATAAATAATATACACACTGTAGCCTATATGTATATTCACTCACACACACACACACACAGATGAACATTGTATTTATAAACTAGTGTATTGTGAGCCCGCGCAACAGTAACCATGGAGAACTAATAAAGTGTTTCTATGGCCACATCATCAACATCATCAGTGTGTGTGTGTGTGTGTGTGTGTGTGTGTATGAATTGACATTCAGGGTTTGTAGAGGTTCAGTAAGATGAAGCTGAACCCGGTAGTGCGGTGTGTGTGTGTGTGTGTGTGTGTGTGAGCCCTACCCGGTACAGTATGAGCCCCAGTCCGGACCTCTCCTCGGGACTCTCAGCGCTTTGGCTATGCAAATCCCCGCAGCTCGCGCTCCGCTCTCAGGCTCTCCGTCATTCCGCTCCGCGCTCCTGTGTCCCCGCTTCTCCCCCCAGTCGCTCACACCAGGTCCCCGCGCGCTCCCGCACTCCCCAAAGCGCGCTCCCAGCTCTCAGGAACACGTACACGGACACGCAGCGCTACCTGAAGCTCCTCCACTCACCGACATTTCCCTCCGCTCAGCCGCAGCACAATCATTTTATCTCTCCGACCCGCATACCGTCAAGTCCCGCCTACCGCGCCGCGATTGGCTCACTCGATTCCGATTCCTCGCATCGGATTGGCCGGTCACAAGCAGCTCACTGTATGAGGTTTTGACGAAGAAGGCGTGATCGCGCTATCCAATCGGAGGGCAGGAGGCGGGACCGAGCGCAATGCGGGTGCAGAATACGAACGCGTCATCAGGTAGCCTTGCACTTGCACCTGCGAAATTAGAAACGACACCAAACTTTGGCTAGATACCTAGGTGTTTTCAAAATAAAAGCCTGATAGCGTTCTTTTATTATGACATATTGTCGCCACCTGCTGGTTGAACAACGAATGGATAAAAGAAGTCAGATATTAAGTTAAAAAAAAAATATGTATACTGTATATATATATATATATATATATATTTTTTTTTTTTAAGTCACAATTATGAGTTAGGAATGGATAAAAGAAGTCAGATATTAAGTAAAAAAAAATATATATACAGTATTATATATTAAAGTCACAATTATGAGTTAGGAAGTCATGATGTGATATTTAGTCATAATTATGAGTTAGGAAGTCATAATTACAAGATAATCATCTCATAATTATGATATATTAAGTCATGATTATGAGTTAGGAAGTCATAATAATGTGATATTAAGTCAAATTATGAATTATTAAGTCATAATTATGAGTTAGTAATTGATAATGATGTGTATTACATTTACATGTACATTTAGGCATTTGGCAGACACTCTTATCCAGAGCGAATTACAAAAAGTGCTTTGATGTTTCTGTCACTGGATGGATACTTACACTGGGTTACTGTCAAACACAGTTGGGACAATTATGTTTTATTATTATTATTATTTTTTTTTTTATTAAGTCATAATTATGAATAAGGAATCCTTACAACAGCAAACAGCAATCCAGAATAGCAAAGTGAATTATTTTCGCCTAAAACATTTCCTGATGTGTTGTATTCCTGTTACTAACCTAAACAGAAGTTTATATTCAACTATCATGTATTTAATATTAAATATACAACAGTTAGTTCCAACCAAGCAATCTAAGACACAGAAGTGGTGATAACAGACTGTAACAGCACTGGGACTTTTAAACATTATGTAATCACTCCATGTCACAGGTGTTCTAACAATCATTAATTACACTAACTGTCGGTCGCAGCATGGGTAAAGGTATACTACCGTTCAAAAGTTTGGGGTCACTTTCTAACTCCATGATGGTTCCTGATTTTTATTTCTTTCTACATTGTAAAG
>JAOVVA010208317.1:0-26398 GCA_028565275.1 Leiocassis micropogon | reverse complement strand
GAGGAGATTTATGGATGCAGTGAGAGAGGACATGAAATTAGTTGGTGTGAGAGAAGAGGATGCAGAGGATAGGGTTAAATGGAAGCAGATGATTCACTGTGGCGACCCCAGAAAGGGAACAGCCGAAAGACAAAGAAGAAAATATGTATAAACATGTCTAGGCAAGTGTAGCTAGAATTTCTTACTTACCGTAGCCTTTCAAAACTCTCTGCATGAACGGAACAGGGGCTCGGCCAACAAAATCATCTGCATTGTCAACAAGGGCTTCTTTTACTGTGTCATAACCCACGAGGACAATAACTCTCCGGAATCCCAAATATACTGTCATGACTGGTCCATAAGTCTTACTCCACTGATAAAGGCGATAGATTTAATTAGTTTATCATGAACAGATTAGAGTTTTCACAAAATTAATAAGATCTACATGTTGAATAAGCTATATTTGATCCACAAAATCTAAAGAGCATAATAAGTGCCAGAGGCCAGTTTTCAAAATACTGTATGTTTTTAGAATCCTTAGTATTGGAACATGCCACGTGACAGACATGTATTTTTTGCAAATTCAGTTCTGTTGACCTAATATTAATTAATTAATTAATTAATTAATTAACAACTTGCAGGATAGATTTTACAGCAAGGAGCTCAGAAGTCAGTCGTAGAAGACCACGACACTATAAAGGTTTTATGCCTACCTTTACAAAGGTTTTAAAGGGTGCACGATTGTCCATGGTGAGAATATTTCCAAATACAGGAAAAGCTGTAGGTCCTGGAGGAAGATTAACTGGTTTATTTCTCCATCTGAGTATTATCAAAAGAGCTATCACCAAACCTAACAAAAGTAAAGTATTAGGGATGTCCATAGCTCTTGTCAAAAAGATTATTTTCACTTTTTTGAGGTATGAATCTTTAACATGCTTTTGCCTAAAGCATTCTACAGCTTGGTCTAGCTGAGTTTATCAGCTATCAATAGATGGGAGGGAGTTGTGAACCATGTGACTAAAGTATACATGAACTCCTAAATGGGTCAACCACACATGTGAAATGAGATTTACAAAGTTTGCACAACATTTGTATTTAAATGACCAGTTATAAGATATTTACGTAACTGTAAATAATATTCAACCAACTGTACTGAAACAATGAACCTGCAATGCAGGATAATGATGGTATTATGAAACTTTTACAGCGTCATTATTGTAGTTGTTTTGTAATGCCTTGCAAAAGTATTCATACTCCTTGAATAGTTCCACATTTTGTCATGTTGCAACCATAAATGTAAAAGTATTTACATAAAAGGCCCTGCACCAGGGCTCTTACATTCAGCATTACAACAGAAGTCAAATAGTAAAAAAAAAAAAAAAAAAATCAACAGTAAACCATAGCTATGTTTAATAGTAAAGGTAAGAGCATTATTGACATATGCACACAATGTGATGAGAACTTATAGAATTGGGACTAACGTGTTTTCATTAAAAAATAAAAAACTAGACTAGTCAGAAAAACAAGCCTCTGGAGGCAGTGTTATGAGCTGGGGTTGATTTAGTTATGCAGTTAATAAAATGAAGTCAGCTTATGATCTGAATGTACTGAATGACCAGGTTATCACATCAATGGAGCTTTTGTTCCCTGGTGGTGCAGGTGTATTTCAGGACTCAAATTGTGAACCAAATTGAGAACTCAATTTGTGATTCTGGGACCATGAACATGATGAACATGAACACATGAACTGGCCACCACATTGTGTGCTGTAATCAAAGCTAAAAGTGACTGAATGAATCTTAGAGTGTGTGACTTTTTTTTGGCCAGACAAATGTAATTTAATTTAATGTTAAATGTAAATAATAATAATAATAATAATAATAATAATAATAAGAAGCAGAACACAAATTCTAGATAGGTTTAAAGATGTGCTTGGTTTGAAATTCATAGAACCGATGTTTTTCTTTTTCTACAAAAGTTAAATTGTCCAAGTAATAATGTGTTTAATAAATTGTGCAATAAAGTGTTTTTTATGCTACTGCCCTCACTGATTAATGTTGCGTCTATAAACTTCCATTAACTGTTCATGTGTGCCTTTGGCATTTGGCAACCAGAAGTGAACTTACTGCTCATGGGCCATTATTCCATCTGGTAAAGGTGGCCCATAATTGGGCCATAATAATTTTGCTAGACAAAAAATCCAGAGCCTTAACATGTTACCATCAAAGCAGTACATGTCTAGGAAATTTTACTGACTGTTACAAGGCGCTGACACCCAAGACTGCTTTTTAACATTTTAAATAAGCATCTCCTTACATTACAATGATTGATTTTTTTCAAATCCATTTATGTGGAGCATTTGATCTACATCTTCACAAGAGAACTACAAGTATCTTTGAAAAAGCTGGTACTGATAAACAATAACGCATTCAAATATAAGTGTGATTTGCTGCTATTATAGAAAAATTTTCAACACTTTTTTATTGATGACATTAAAGAATTTAACAGCACTATAGCACCTAGTTCCTGTTAATGGAAATCTTAATGCTACACCCTACAGAAATATCCTACACAAAAGTACATTTAAAATTTTGTGGCACCAGTTTGTGTAAGGTCTAAATGTGAGTGTTATAATAATGATTCTGCATACTTTAGGCCACATAGTGTAGTTTTGATTATCTTTATGTGCAATAGAGAGGACAGAAGAGTAATATTACGATGAGTTGCACTAATGTTAGAAAATGCCTGCTGTCCTAGTTCAGCGGGGTGATGCAATAAGCTGAAAACTGTGGGGCATGTTGGCAAAGCCGCTGATTTCTGGAGTGGAGTCAATACTCTCAGGTCCTCCAGGTGTGGTAAAGGTGAAATGTTGCAGCAGAGACACCAGGAAAATAAACAGCTCCATACGCGCCAGAGACTCTCCCACACAGGACCGCTTACCTGTGTGAAGGAAGGACACTGATTGAGTTCATCTTTTTTCCGTTGCTGTTTAAACTCTCATTCAGCTACAAATTACATCAAGTCCAGATATGCCTGCTTACAGTATCATCAGCCATAATTTTTAAAACAAGAAACATTAAACCCCAAGTTGTGTAAGTTCTTCTTGTGCTGCCGGAGCAGCTCTGCTCACTCGGGGTGTGGCTGCACAGGGCCTGGGAGTATGTCTTTTTCAAATTAAAAAGCCTGAGATTCTTAGACCTATGGAGAAGGTTGTCACTTAGGATAGCTCTTTATTTTTCCTGCATTAATAATGTCCCTCTCAACTGCCTAGTCTCACAGTCCCAGATGTAACCACACCCGAAAACATTCCCACTGCATGATGCTGCCAGCTCTGGGAAGACTATTGATTCTTCCAAATCTCTTCCACTTGAGAATAATGGTGTCTACCATGCTCTTGGGCACATTCAATGCTAAACAAATTCCTCAAATTTGTGTCTTAACATAACCATGTTCACTCTGACATGCAACATTTACTGTGACATCCTATATAAGCATTTATGTGCCTTTCCTAATTATGTCGGATTAATTAGGCACAGGTGGACTCCAGTCAGTCCATTCCTGTGGTATATTTAGTATATCCTATTTTTTAAATAAGTGTGAAACATATCCAAATCTTTAAAACTTGAATGACTCCAGACTAAATTTTTCCACTAGTGAATACATTTGCAGTTTCATACAGGGCTTTAAGTTTTCGATTAAATCAATAACAATGTGTGCACTTGTTAACTGTGTAGTGGTGAATACTGACTGTTCTCACCTGCAGAAAAAGGCAGGAAAGCAGGATTCTTTTTAAAGTTGCTGTTTGTGTCCAAAAAGTGTTTTGGATCAAATGTCCAGGGCTTCTCCCAGTGGTCCTCATCCCTCAGAACAGAGTGAAGCACGGGGAAGATGAATGTGTCCTAAAAACATTTACAATAACATTTTATTATTATAATTTTTTAAATAAATAGGGCATCAATCTGGTTGCTGGATGTTTTGAAGGTATGTTAGGGTACAAGTTTGTTTCCACTTTGTCTGGTTATAACCTTGAGGATCTTAGAGGAAGCAGTCTGATCCTTCTGTGCACAGGTTTTAATTAGGATTACAAGCTTCTAAACACTTTTGTCATAATTGTTGCTTCAGAGCACAAGCATTTAACTGCTGAAAAAAAAAGTTCACAGAACCCAAAACAAGACAAAATAAGCCCTACCAGAAAATATATGTGATTGGTCATCCTACCATGTCAGTCGACATACTTCTTTCTTTTAAAGTTATGAGATTTTTGAAACTTTAACAAAACTATATCAAGCATAGAAAAAAATGGTCCAGTAGTGCAAAAGTTCTAAACTTTGTAAAAGTTTGATCATACTTTTGTAGGCTTTAAGTAATTTGTTTATCATTACCTTTGGTATTGTGTATCCTCTGAATTTAATGTCATGTGTTGCGTAATGAGGAAGATTGAGCGGCACGAGGTCTATATAGCGTTGCACTTCATGGATTACTGCATCAGTAAATGGGAGAAACTTCCTGTCTTCCATTAAAGGGCTTCTTCCTTTTCCAATCACAGCATCAATCTCTTTCTGCATGCGAGCTGAGAAAATAAACAAGCAATCAGCAGGGCATACAGTATAGAATGAGGCATTCTGCAACAGCATAATTTTTCTACAAAAACAAACTGCACTTACAAATGATGATTTTGGCTGAAATTTTATAAATTGCCATGGGACTGTTAACATTTTATGCTTATGTTAATTATGTTAGTTAGCTAATGTTAGTAAAGGAACATTAACACAAGAAAACTAAATGGCCAAATGAAAACTCACAGGTGAAAGTTCTTCCAAGCTGGCCTCAGTCACTAATCAGTCATCATTATCAGGTAATTATAGGAAAGCACAGCTAATTAAGTTTCTTGTACCCATGGCTCTACTTTAAAGCGTGGCTACATACGTGGACTGTGTTAGGTTACAAAAAGTGTTATGTTTTGGCTCCTAAAGATTTATGTATTTGTGGATCCCTGAATAACCTTTAACAGTATAATGTAACTGTAGGGAATGCTGTGAATAAAAAATTTAGTTCAACAGTTTCTAAAATACTCAAATCAGAATGTTGACCCCAGCAACCAAGCTACAGTCAATGCAAGACTTAATTTTACCCTTTCTGATGTTTGATGTGAATATTAATTGACACTCATGACCAGTTTCTGATTGATTTATGCTGCCACATGATTGAAAATTTGCATGAATAAGCATGTGTACAGTGTTCCCAATAAAATAGATAGAATCTATAGAATAGTGAGTGTGCATGATTTTAAAATATGATATTTTTAATATTATATATGACTTATAAAATATATTGTGTTATTGTTTTTTATTATTTAAGGTATTTCTTGGATAATCAGAATAATTTACTATTTATGGTTATTTCAGTACAAATATGCTTCTGATTGGACTTACTCTGTATTTCAGGATGCTTGATCAGTAATAGGAGAGCATATCTGATAGTAGTGCTGGTGGTCTCAGTCCCAGCCAGGAATAGGTTTAAAACACTGCCTATCAAATTTTCATAGCAAAACTCTGTATTAGAGTTATCCTTTTCCTGTTGGAAAAATAAAATTGCCTGTGGTAAATAGATGGATATGCAGGATAATATTTATAATTTTACATAGTGACTTCATGAGTATCTGATGTAGAATTCATCATCTGGCCAAATGAAAAGTTTCCTACTCTAAGATTTAATTTGATTGCTTTTGCCTTTGATTATGGTGTGTATAATGTGGAAGGCAATTTATATGGCTCAAAGTTATATGCTCAATCACAAAATATTTAATGGGTGGCTCCTGTCCATCGCCCATTGTTCAATATTCCTTTGACCTGCAGAAGATGCTGCTGGTGTCACTCGTCCTTTGTCCTCTACCGTGAGCTTTACTATGCCACTTGGCTCCACTGTGGACATTACTCTGCCCCTTACTCCACTGAGGATGAAGCACTACCTCCCTGCTCGGGTGAATGTCACTATGCCTTGCTCTAGTGAGGATATTTCCCCTTTTTCTTTAGTGTACATGGATCACCCCACTGGGTTTTCAGAGGATGTCACTTCCTCTCATTTTTTAATGAGATGCGAGTTACCATAATCACAAGTAACCTAATTTGATTTGTTGAATCAATATAATAAGCAGTTAAGATTAATCTTTGGTTAAGATGAATCTCCACCAATCCCCTTTGTGCAAAATAAACCTGTTTTATACACAATGATATTGATTTATTTATAATGATATTCCCTGGATTACCACACAAAACTAATCCCATTGTGACATATTTTGGTCGCATCGAATAGTCCGTTGCTCAAGCAAATATTGCGCTAGAAAAATGGGCTTGAGTCAAGGGTCAGGCTTACTTGCCTCTGTTTGACTTAAACTCGACACCACATGGGTAATTCTTGCACAACTTAAGCAGCCATACCGATGAGCCATAATATAGCATGCAAAAATTATGAGCAATAGTATATAGGTTCCCGGGGCAGCTCTGGCCCCTCAGGACATGACTGCATAAGACCTTTGGGGTGTGCTGAGTTGTCTGGCATCAGGAGTTTGGCAGCAGATCCTTGGGTGATGTAGGTTGTGGGGTGGGGCCTTCATGGATTTGACCTGTTTGTCTGGGGAATCCCATGGATGCTCAATCAGAATGGGATCTGGAGAGTTTGGAAGCCAGGTCAGTGGCCTTGGGCGCCACTGGACCCGATGTATATGGTATATAACCCCTGGTATATAATCGATAATCAATGTGTCATGTGTCGATGTTAATGTGTCAATGTTATGTGGTGTTCATTTTATGGCTGATATATAAACAGTACAGTATATATATTTTAACTTACATTTGAGGTTTAAATAACTTATTGCAAATAAGTAACTCAGCTATAAATGTGGCCCATAATCAGTCTAATTTTGATAATCACATTTTGCATCATTTCATCTCTGTACCAATCTACTTTTAATGTTAAAAACACGAATAAAATAAATAAACATAATAAAAAGTCTCGATAACCTGATTGAGTCGAATGAGGAAACAATCAATGAAGTCTCGTGGGTTTTCAGGGTCTAAACTGTCTTTGTGTTCTTGTACTTTGCCCCTAGAAAAGGCCTTGAGTTCATTCACATTATTCAAGGCGGTAAGGTAGTTACCAGGAAGTCGCTCAACCAGCCATGGGAAGACATTATAGAACTGTAAAAAAGTGGCACAAATGTAGTTTAATGAGATCTGTTTAAAATGTATATATATATATATATAAAATGTAAACATTTATAGCATGTTCAGTATTTGCAATATTTATATTATAATATTATTATAATAAAATTATAATATTATATATTTGCAATATATAACTTATTAGATTTTTTTATGCTGACCAGAATAGATTTAGCTTCAAACTTATTAGAAAAAAAAAGAAAACATTTTGCTGCTCCATTTTAAGAAAAAATTGGATATGGAAGAAATAAAGATTGAAGAATGATGATCTTAATATTATGTTATTTTCATAATGTCTTGAAGGTCTACATGAATGATTGCAACAACTCTTAAGAAATCCATAGAAGCATACCTGTCCCCATGTGCTGCTGGCAAACCGCAGTACTTCAGAGATAACCTGGAGCAGACGCAGAAAGTGGCTGTCTTCATAACTGAAGCGTTGACCAAACACAAGTGCGCAGACAATGTTGGACACAGCTCTGCTCACATAGAATGTGGGGTCAAATGAAGCAGCTACAGGAAGTAAACAAAGCTACAGTATGCTTACAACTGTGAGTAAAGTTAATTAATACCATCACAGCAGTGTTTAATTCTTGAAACTCAATCGTTACAATATGTTGATTTTTTTACATAATTAAAAAAACCTAAAACATTTTTTGATTTGCTGTTTACAATTTGATGGTTTTCGACAAATAATATAATGATACTGTACATAATTTTGATACATAATGTTTATTTAATGTTTTCTTTAGAGAAATCATCAGTATTAATTTTAAACAGTCAAACATAAGACTCTCCTTTAATAATTTTCACTTCTGCAAAGTTTACATTTTGGGCGAATTTTTTTTTTTTTTTTTTTTAAGATGACAAGTTTTATTTTTGTCTTGTGAACATATATAAGCTGTTGAAGAAAATAAAAAATCCAGCTATAAAATCTATACAAAATATGTAGCCATAAAAAGATAAAGAATTGATTGCTATTGAACTCATTTTGAAAACCCTGTAATAATAATTCTGGATTCTGGTGTTTGGACTTCTAGCCTTGATCAATGGAATGAGTAAAATGTTTGACAGGATAAAATTATTTCATCACCTTAAACTTTAAAGTCCGTACTAGGAAATCATTCTAATCATTGCTTGCTTTTAAAAGACATTTCACCTCTCATACAGTAGGATTCGTTAGGTCTAATTAACCTGTCTTGGAGACTACTAGAAAATAACATTCACTAATTTTCGATCCACTAAACCAGAATAATTACCAAGTGTTTGGTTTGTTAAAAAGTGACTTTGGCCACTCACAGTTAGTTTTTTTTATTGTGTCCAGCAAGTGTCTGCTCTCTTCCTGTATCCAGCCCTCCATTCTTTTGCGTCCCATTCCAAAATCTCTCAGTGTAGAAAGTGCAAACCTCCTGAGCTGTCTCCAACGCTCTCCATTACTGATAGCAAGACCTGGCAGATGAAGAAAGTTTATGAAAGTGACCCAATGAATGAGACATATTTTGAGACTTGACTAGTTAATGCTATAACTTTCCATGTCCTTCTTGAGACAAACACGCCAAAGTTGTACACTGTCAAACAGGTCAGTACAGTGGCATAAAAACTGAAATGAGGAAGGAAGTTAAGTACTTGATATACCTTTAGATAGGATATTAGCTTTACTAATTTGCTTTCTAAAAACTAAGGTTTTTGCTAATGCTAGGTTAAATTATCTGGAATACAGTAACTAGTATAATTTGCTAGACAAGAAATTAGACTTTATCCGTAGGTATAAAGTCTTTTTCAAATAATATTTTAAACTGATTGATTATGATCAGCGAACGTACAGTTAACGTATGTACGTTAAATCCTTGCTTAACATGTATTTTGAGCTAGATACTTTTTAACTTAGACATTATTTATACTTTTATGTAACTATAATAACTTATGACACCCATTATGCTCTGTATAAAATAGTAAAATCAACAAGTACAATTTGATAAGCTATAGGTATGTAATAAGTCTAAGCAGAATGACAGCTGGCATACAGAAGAGACATACCCTGATTAGCCATAATATTAAAACCATAAATATTGGGCTAGATTGAGCTTGTTTGTTTGGCACATTCCATGGGTGCTCGATTGGATCGGGAAGTTTGGAGGCTGGGTCGGCAGCCTCGGGCGTCGTGGGCTTTGGTGTACTGGGTGTTCTAGTGCCTTTTGTGCACAGCGTTGACCTTTTTAACACTTTGTACTGCACTGGCTTTTCTGTGGGATCAGACCCTATGGCTGGCCTTCGATCCCATTTGGCCTGAGTGGGTGCTCATGATCCTGTCACCAGTTAGCTGGTGTATAGTTGGTGATCAGTATTGGTCACTTCACCTGTCAGTGGTTACAATGTTATGGCTGATTGGTGTATGTCTACACAGTAGTCTGTTTACTTTCTTACCGTAGCCTTTCAGAGCTCTCTGCATGAAAGGAACAGGGGCTCTGCCAACAAAATCATCCGCATTGTCAACAAGGGCTTCTTTCACTGTGTCATAACCCACCAGCACAACAACTCTTTGGGATCCCAAATATACTGTCATCACAGGGCCATATGACTTACTCCACTGTCAAAGGAAATACAGTTAACTAGTTTATGATGAGTTAGACCATCCAATCACAGCATACTACTGTACATGCTCTATTTTCATTTTCTTGCTTGGCAGTGTGGAAAACTAAATAAATAAATTAAAAGTTCAATAAGATGTTTCAGATTCACAAACGTTAAAGATAAGATTAATATAAAGAGCCACTAAATTTGACTTTTGCAACAATAAAAAAATATTTTATTGTCCTAATTATTGATCTGGTAACACCAGACAAGTTTTTACAAGTCTAATTTTAATGGCTTTATATAAAAACAAATATGTAAATAACTTGTAAAATATAGGCTAGATAAGTGTAGATTAATGTTATATAGATAAATACAACTTTTACAGCACAGGCCACAGACAGCTGTTCTGGAGAAATTCAACACTATGGAGGTTTGATTCCTAGGCAAAAAGGCAAAAAGGCAGGCAACACCTGGGACAGGGTGCCAACCCATCAGAGGGCCCATCAATCAGACTACATTGCATGTCTTTAGACTTTGGAGAAATCAGCATATCGAGGGGAAACCCACAAAGTCTAGCTCCATGTATACAGGTAAGTTTTGACAACACCAACACTGGACTTACAAGGCAGCAGTGCTAACTGCTGAGCCACCATCTTGCCATGAAACAATCTTATTATTGGTCGCACATAAAATCCTACACAGTATGTCTGGTGACAAACTTACATATAATAAGAAAAAGATTGCATAAAAATACAAAAAATATACTCACATATAAGGTCAAGAACAGGTGGCACATTAAGGAAGAACAAAGCCAAAACAAATTTTCTCAGTAAACATGGCTTAATTTCTTTCATTAACACAAAACTATTCAATTTGTTTGTTTTTTTCTGTCTCATGCAACATGCAAAACTTATTAAAGAAGAACTGACAGAACACAACTCGTTGTTATGAGCTCAAGCCCCGGTGCTGACAGTACATTGCAGAGCAGAAGACGATCCATTAACTCGAATTCACAGACAGCAGAAAAGTTCATAAACCTCTGACACATGATTGCATCAAGGTCCAGATATAGAAGTATTCTTCATTCCTTAGGTAGAAGTCAAACTGGCTGTCCAGTAAAAGTTATAGAAATTGGATAGTCTTTAGTCAGTGACGTGACCAAAAGCCTAAAAGAATTCCAGAGCAAGGCTTTATTTATTTTAAGTAAAACATTATATTTCTGAAAAGTATTGCTTGTCATGTCTCCTGCTGATGTTGCTAACACTGCTGTGTGTAGAACTTCGACTTAGAAAGTGTAATTTTATGTGACAAACACAGACAGCAGAGTGATGCATAAAGGTACAAGGTAATTAAGTACATTTATTTTGTTTTTTCTTAAGTACATATTTCACATTTCTGTACTTGAGTACTTTTATTTGTGGAAACATTTTACTTTTACTCCACTATATCGTACACCATCCTAGAATAAATATCTGTATTTTCTACTTTTCTACTAGAGAGAGAGAGGGAGAGAGAGAGAGAGAGAGAAAGAGAGAGAGAAACTCTTCTGCTATGACTTTAAGCTTTAAAGGTGTGTAAATGGAGAACTTCTACTCTTACTTAAGTAATACTTTACTTAGGGTATTGGTAAAGGACGTGTGTACTTTGCTCACTTCTGGTGATGCATAGTACATTGAAAAGTCACAGAGTTTATATTAAATTTTAAGCACTCATGGAATGGTGCCTCAACAAATAAAACTGACACAATCGAACTTGTTTGTCTGGCGCATTCCTTGGGTGATCAATATGCTGACCATGGGTGCTCATGAGTCTGTCACCAGTTTATTGGTATATGATTGATAATTAATGTTAATGTGCTAATGTTATGTGGTCTTAATGTTATGGCTGATCAGTGTATACTTATTCCCCCTTAGTGTTAATTTCAAGATAACATATTTTGATGCTTGAACTCAATTCTAAACTCTGATGTTTAAAATTGCATATCACAATAAAATGACACTGTTGTTTGAAGCCCTTTTATACCTTTTATGTGCAGCTCTTTAGAAGACTTTATGTTATACAATTCTGATTGTGATATCTTTTTTAATCTCAACAGAGACCAAATTTATATACATTAACAAATTTTACATAGTTGGCTCCTATTTTTGTGGTAAAACAAATTTATTAGGCAATGACATATTGAACGAAATACATTTTTAATAAAAGAATTCAATGAATCATAAAACAGTCTAAATGATAATCAAAGGAATTCTGACTTATTATCATTCACATAAGGTACGTAATTATACATTTTCTGAAACACTGCACTAAAACAATGAAATTTCATTTTAATTAGTATTAGCAGAGCATTTAATACTGTATTAGATAATAATACAATGTATGAACAAGCATTGTGGTGTATTAATGATCATTATGCCTAGTTGTCTGGTGTTAATTTAATAAATTAATTTTATCCAGCAATCAGAGTTGATTGAATATGATATTGGGTTTGAGGTCAGGTCTACATTCCTAACAGCAGCCCAGAAATGGCACTGGAATCTGAACAACATCTGCATACATGATCCAGCTAAGCTAAGTTATAATTGAAGCTGCTAACACTTAGATTTTAACAGTCATTCCAATTTTGTTACACTCCCATGAAAACAGCTAAAAGATAACAGAACGTGGGCTCCTGAACAATCACACTCATTCGAATCCAGTGAGTATTATAAAATAGGCTTTGCCCTATGACAAATTGGGAACAATATGTTCTCAAAAACTGACATATTCAAGAATCCCCAGGACCCATCCAGCATACATTTTTGGTACACAATACATAAGTATTATTCTATATTTATTCATATTATTTTACTACATTACACCCTTCTACATTTCCCTGTATGATTTCTTTTATATTTTCCTGTTCTAAATTTTATCCTTAGTGTTAAATTTATGTGTTAGTGAAATCTTATTTGTTTAATTTTTTTCTGGTTATGGATAGTCATGATAAGCATTTCACTGCATGTAAAACTGTTTATGGTTTTGTCATGTGTGACAAATTAATTAATCATTTTAATTTCAATTTTATATTCCTAAGACCCTAACTCTACTGTTATATATGTGCAATGTATATTGCAATTTCTCCTCACTGTTTCTCTTTTTAGTGCCTGATTACTATGAAGTTAGTCAGTATTCTCAAAAAAAGTAAAGAAGTTTGGCAAAAGAATTATACTTTACCTAATGCTCCTTATGTGGGAATCATACAAGGATATTTTATAGACAATGTATTTGAGAAAAAAAATGACAGGTCCTTGTAGGAGAACAGTCACATCATAAGAAGGTAAGGTAGGTCTTGATAAGCTTTGATTTTTACATATTTTCATCATGGGTTTAATTGGACATAACCCCATAAAAAATTGGGACCATCTGTATTCTATAAAGGCTCTACACTAGATTCTGGAGTGTGGCTGTGAGAATTTGCCCATTCAGGAGCAAAATAGGCTTGAATTATTAGTGAGGTCAGAAAATAATGTGTGGCATGGCATCATTCCAGTTCTTCCCAAATGCCTATGTGTGATGGTAAGGGTGCCCATGTACTGCCCATGTACATCATATAATGAACCTTATGTTATCTTTATGTGCACTGAAGAGGACAGAGTATTTTTATTTATAATACTGGGTCTGGCTTAAATGTTTGCATTAATGCTAGAAAATCTTTGCTATCATCCGAAGTCCTAGTTCAGCGCGGGGTAGCGATAAGCTGGTAATTGTGGGGCAGATTAGCAAAGCCGCTGATTTCAGGAGTAGCGTCAATGCTCTCAAGTCCTCCAGGTGTGGTAAAGGTGAAATGTTGCAGCAGAGACACTAGAAAAATAAACAGCTCCATACGTGCCAGAGACTCCCCTACACAGGACCTTTTACCTGTGTGAAGGAAGGACAATTCAAATAAGTGTGTTGCATAACACTGTTATTGAGTTTATCTTGTTTCTGTTGTTCTGCATTCAGTTAGCTACAGTACATATTACAGCCTGTGTGCTTAGCATAGCATAGTTTGGTGATGGTCTTACTCTCATAGTAATGATAATGTACATATGTACATTCAACATACATGTTGGCTGTAGGGTTAAGGTGAGATTTTTTCTCACTTAAAGTCATTAAATAAAAAAAATGTCAAATAATGTAAGACTTTCTTGCTGCATGCATATAAATATGGATCTAACTTGACCAACCAGTATCTGACAAGATCACCTGAACAAATTTTTGTCGTTGTGGTTAATATTCAGCCTAAATATCAATTAAAAAAACATCATCGCAAAGTTGTGTGTATATGTGTAGTTTAACAGCATGTTACAAAGTAGTAAACAAAAGCAGGTTGCATACACATCCATCCATCCATCTATCTATCTACAATAAGTCCCCGACTTATGAACGATTTGTAAGTCCAACAAAGTGATTCTTATACACCTTTGGCACAAACATACAATGTATAGCATAAACACACAGGTTTGGTGTTTTGGTTCTGCATTATACTCTTGCGAGACTGCGCCTTTAAATTGTGAGGGGAATCTTCAAACTGACCTCGGGAAACTTCAGCTGATCTCGTTTAATCGGAGGCAGGAGCCGGGAAGACGTCGGGGGAGGGACAACGCTACATGGTGTTTATTGTGCACTTGAACAGAAGCCATTTTTTCCCATTTGAGTTGTGTTGGACTGTGAACTCTGTCTCGTTAAGGATTGTCCGAAATTAGGATTATTCTACTTCGGGACAGGTTTACAGGACAGCAATTTCCTATAATCGTGTTACAGGAGTGATTCATTGAAACTGGTAAACACCGACTCATTTCTTCCGCACCCCCACACACATACAATATACCAGACTTTGGACATTTTATACATTACTCACTGAAGATATTGTATGTAACTGTAAATATTGATATCTGGTGCAACGCAGTGTTTTTTTTTCTTTTTTTTTGTACAATACAATACGCTACTTCCATGATTTGTTCGTATCAACGAGTGGTCGTAGATCCGCGGTCCGTTCGTATTTGGGGAAATTCATAACTCAAATGTTCATAAGTTGGGGACTTACTGTATATACAAAGACCTAAAAAACTTGTATGGATAAATACATGAATGTCTGGAAGCTAATGGCCACCACTTTGAGCACCTCTTGTAGTTGTAGAGGCCAAAGCTAACTTGTCTTTTAATTAATTTCATGATGTCTTAATAAATTTAGTATTAAAATAATTCTATAGGTTTTTCTTCTCCTGATGTGTGTATACATTTTTGGTACCCTGTATATATAAATATAAATGTGGATTTGGAACTGTGTGCACGTATAGACATGCACACAGTTCCAAAGTTTAGACATGCTTTCTCAATATTTTTGTTTTGTGATTAATTTTCTACATTCTAGAACAAAAATGGACATTTTAAAACTATGGATTAACACATATGAAATTATGTAATTAAGTAACAACAATAATAACAACATGTTATAACAATGATGATGGGCAGCTGTGAACTGTTATTGCAAGAACAATATTTTTAAGTGAATTTACAAAACTTGCAAAAACAAGACCTAAATTTATCTCTGCTCAAAGTGAATCTGCAGTTTTCTAAAATTTGATCCATACAGGAATTAAAGTTTTGGATTAAATTAAGTGTATTCTGTGTACTGATAAATAATGACAGTCCTCACCTGCAGAAAAGGGCAGGAAAGCAGGATTCTTTTTAAAGTTGCCATTTGTGTCCAAAAAATGTTTTGGATCAAACGTCCAGGGCTTCTCCCAGTGTTCCTCATCCCTCAGAACAGAGTGAAGCAAGGGGAGGATTACTGTGTCCTAAAAAAGATTTTCTGAATTGTTAACCAAAACTACTAATTGTAGTTGTGTTTAGTATAATTTAAAATTTGTTTTAACTTGGGTTTGTACAATACAGATTTTTTTTCTGCTTGCGATTTTCCATTTCAAAGGTAAACAGTTTTATAATTTGGAATTGAAAGCGCAAAATGACAGGAAATAAGTATTTATAATAATTATAAATAATAATTAACATTGTTGTAGGAGCTCATTCAAAGATTGATCAGCTTATTTCCCATTTTTAAAATTTCCGGCATATGTTTAAATGGGTACATAATATACTGGCATAATCTGATGTTGAGGCTTTTGGAAAAAACAATCTGATCCGCCAACCGCAGGTTTCAAGCAAAATGACAAACTTTTGAATTTTGAGACTTTAAGACATTAATTTGTCACAATTAATGCTTAACAGCACACTGCTGAAAAAAAGGCCATAAAATCCCCCCAAAAAAGGTTTTATGGAAAGGTCCAAATAATAACCTTGCATTTTTACCAATGTCTACCAGAAAATGTCAGTCAAATTGCCTGTTTCTTGCATAGTTTTTGGGCACATTTATTGATGAAGCTGTCAAAAAACTTGATCAGGCCTATCATAGAAATTATTTAAGGACTGCGTCACATGGATTGTGGTTTAGTAGTGTGTAGTTCTAAAGTTCAACCCTGCTTTTGTAGGCTTTGTTCATCAGTACCTTTGGAATAGTGTAGCCTCTGAATTTTACATCATGTGTAGCGTAATGAGGAACATTGAGTGGCACAAGATCTATATAGCGTTGCACTTCATGGATTACTGCATCAGTGAAAGGGAGGGACTTCCTGTCTTCCATTAAGGGGTTCCTCTCTTGTCCAATAACAGCATCAATCTCTTTCTGCATGCGAGCTGATAGATAGATAGATAGATAGAAAGATTATTAGAGTACTTTATTAATTGAAATGGGAAATTGTACTGTTACAGCAGCTACTGTAGTTCACATATTATACAAGAAGTAAGCAATCCAATTGCAGTGAGGAAAAGGCAAGGTAACAAATGATACATTGTTTACAGTTTAAGGTGCATTAATGAGGTAAAAAATAGTGTCAAATAATATGAATATTTTATTTCTATGTACACGTGCATGATGATTGTATGTACAGAGTGGGAGAAAATGCGATCTTTATGACTTTGACTATAGCATGGTTGTTGCTGCCAGGTAGGCTAGTTTTGTTTTTAGGAACTCCACATCTCTTGACATTTTCAAACGCAGTAGTCTGTAAAGTTAACACCGTGTGATGCAGAAAAAAAAATCCAGCATACAAAAAAGTTTTGTTAATGAGTTGACATGAAGTCTACAGTAAATAGCAAAAGCTATGATTACAGCCATGGTGAGCAGGTGTTCATAATACAGTGAATCATGAGTGTACTTGATTTCTAGACACTAACAACCATATTTGTAAATATTTTTTAGTTTCCTGGTTTCTCATTTAAAGTATGTATTAAAGAATCTTACTCTGTATTTCAGGATGCTTGATTAGTAACAGAAGAGCATATCTGAGAGTAGTGCTGGTGGTCTCAGTCCCAGCCAGGAATAAGTTTATGACACTGGCAATCAAATTTTCATGGTGAAATTCTGTATTGGAATTGTCCTTTTCCTGTTGGAAAAACAAAAATGCCTGTGGTAAATTGTGGAATAAGACTAATAATTTTATATAATCACTTTATTGTAGGATCCACTAACTATCAACAAAACATTGCAAGACCATATTCAGAGTTTGCAAATGAAGTCGAGCAATTATATGTCATAGATATATATATATAATGTCATATTCAAGGAAGCACCACTTTTCTGGGGTCTGCATTCAGATTATGCGATTTACCTCGAAATACATCAATGTGTCTACCATATTGGTGCAGGCATGTAAAATTATATACACATTCATACATACACACACACAGTATTTATTTATTAATTTTTTTTTTTGACAAATACTAGATTAAAACTAGTAACACCTTCATACTTAAACAAGCCTAAGCAGCACACAGTCACACTGCACACTGATTTAGGACATAGTACAGTGGAACCTCGGATTGCAAGTAACGCGGTTTGCAAGTGTTCCGCAAGATGAGCAAAGATTTTCTGACAGACAAATTTTTTACTTGAAAAAACGAACAAGTCTTGGTTTACAAGCACCGAGTATCATGTATCACGCATGCGCTTCTTGTTATGACGCCGAGCGTCACATGATCACAACTTGATTTTTCTCTCTTTTGCGCTGCGGAATTGTGGGTAATCGTCTGCTCGGTCTTAGTGCGCGTCTCTCACTGGTATATACTGTATATCAACATCCGTGTGTGCGTGTACCGTTTACTATAACACTGTGACCATGTGTGCGTGTAAAACATCTTTTATTTTGTGTTTGTATGGGTGTGTGTACAGCACGTGTACTAGTTATTATAACGCACATGTGTGCGCGCATGTAAAGCAAAAGAAAGAGGTTAAAGATCCATTTTCTCTCTCCCTCTCTGTTTTTTTTCCCTCTCTCCCTCTCTGTATCAGCCTGCACGTTAGACAACGTGGCCCTTCTCTCTCTCTCTCTCACACACACACACACACTTTTTCTCTCTAATGGAAACACTGCTCTGTTGTGATTCTTTTCAAAGGTAAAGTGCAGGTTAATATGTTTCATTTTTACTTTACAGCGGAGTATGCACTCACGCGAGTGTTGTTAGCGATATTCCATGTTAATTTTTCCAATAAAACAGTCTTTCCGTTAATGTGTGTGTGTTTGTGTGTGTGTGTGTGTGTGTGTGTGTGTGTGTGTGTGTGTGTGTGAAACTCATAAGAGAGGAGGAAGTTTTACTGTCGACGAGAAGAGAGGAGGGTCTGATTCCTCCTCTCCTCTTACTTTAGCTTTACACGCATACAAAAACACACGCACACAGCGCCTGCGCGCATAAACGGAAACACTTATCTGTTGGGATTTAAAAAAAAAAAAATTTATGTAAAGTGCAGGTTAATTTGTTTTATTTTTTCTAATTTTTTTTTTTTTTATGGGAAAATTCGCTTTATGTTTTGAAATATGAGCCCGCTTCTGGAACGAATTATGCTCGTAATCCAAGGTTCCACTGTACTAATAGTAGGCCAACAAAGTAGGCAGGCTAAGAAGTGATGCTTTAAATGCTGTCTAGCCAAGAAGTCTAGGGCAGCTTTCTGCACAATCTGGTTGTTTTTTTCTTGCTGGAAGCTCACAGCCCACTGTATTACCAATGTTAAAGATTTAAGATTTTGCCACAGCCACAACAAGCAAAACTAAATAAAGTTCCATCCAAGATGATCAAAAATGACATGAGATAAGAATAGCGCCATATGTAGGATCCATCCATCATCCTGTCACTGCGCATGTCTGCGTTTAATGAAAATTTTCGTTAAAATTAACAAAAGAAGTTGAGACAATTTGCTTACCTGGTTGAGTCGGATGAGGAAGCAATCGATGAAGTCTCGTGGATCATCGGGATTCAAACTTTCTATGTGCTCGTGTATTTTGTCTCGAGAAAAGGACTTGATTTCGTCCACGTCACTCAGAGCGTTAAGATGATTACCAGGAAGTAGGTCAATTAGCCGTGGAAAAACATTATACAACTGTTAAATAAGAGGCATAAATGCAGTTAAAAAAAAATTCAAAACAAACGATTTTCCACCATTTAATAATAATATTTTTTATGTATTTGTTTTTAATTAATTTTATTACAGTATAACCCGCTTATGCACAGTGTGCAAGTTGTGCAAGTTGGCTTTTTTTCTCTTTTAATGGAAGTAATTTTAAACTGAAAATCTACTTCTGTTTCATGCATAAATGAATTAATGATTTCAACAACCTCACTAAAAAAAATGAAAAATTCCATCCTCACTTACCTGTCCCCATGTGCTGCTGCCAAACCGAAATACTCCAGTGAGGATCTGGAGCAGGCGCAGGAAGTGGATATCTTCATAACTAAAGCGTTGGCCAAACACCAGTGCACAGACAATGTTGGACACAGCTCTGCTCAGGATGAATGTGGGGTCGAATGGAGCAGCTAGAGGCAGTAAACAAATTGAAATATAATTCATGAAATGAAAAGAAACTGCGCTGCAAAGTTGTAAATTTGTAAACACTGATACTACTCTCTGATACTACTCTCTGGGTAAGATTCATAAACACAGTATTAGTTTCCTGTTATGTTAATGACATACTCGGCTGATGACAACTGTATATTTTAGCGAAACCAGGTGATGGTCACCAGCAGAATACAGTTGAGAAATATTTAAAGAACATAGACAATGGATGCTTATTAACTTCCCTGTACTTAATACAGACATGTTGGTAATAGAACTAATTGAAGCTAGAAATAAGCTTTCTACTTTCTTAGTAACTCTGGATGGTTTCATCATGCATAGCAGTTAAAGAGTTGTGATTATTGATTGCAGCATTTCATTTAAATCTCATGTAGATAATATTACTAGGATACCATTTTTTTTATCTGAGCAACATGCAGTAATGTCATTACAGGAAGAAATAAAACTATTTCATGTTTTTGTTACTCTCTGGATGTCCCAGTAGATCTGGTAGTTCCAGTTAAGCCAAAATGCCGCAGCCAGAGACCTGACTAGAACAAAAATACAACCAGATTCCCCCTATCTTAACCACCCTTCATTGGCACCCAGTGGAATTTCTCAGCGATTTTAAATTTGTACTATGGACCTATAAATGAATGGTCCTGCACCAAAGTAGTTAGGTGATCTGCTGGTATTATATGACCCACCATGCCTACTTCAGTCAAATGGTGCAAATTGTTGGAACTATGTATAAAGGAGACTGCAGCAGAGCGAGAGCTTGCTCTTAAATAGCCCCTCAGTTATGGAATATACTTCCAAAATAAGTCTGTGTTTCAGGCTTCAGACAAAGTTTTAGTGTTTACGTCCAAGCTGAAAATTTATTTTTTTAAGTAAGGCCTCTTGTGAATATGTTTTTATTTCTTCATGTTTTTTATTCCTGTTTACTGGACTTTCAATTTTGGATTATCCCTGCCAGTTTTGATTGAAGTGATCTTTAAACTGAGTGTTGTTAATAAATATCTTAACTGCAATTGCACTCTCCGAGTCTGGGTTTCTAACAATATTGCCACAAATTCTAATAATTTAATCTACACTCCTGGATGTAAAGTCTTCAGTGCATTAACAGCAACTTGGGGAAGAAGGAAATATTGGGTGGGTAGGTTTGTTTTTATCTTTAGTTTTCAGCACCTATAAATGTGCATTTCCTGTGAGGGGAGGGGTGTAATGCAGGCTACTGCTCTGGCAAAGAAAGCTATTTCTTAGTCTGTTAGTGTGTGTCCTGGCTGTCCTGTATTTTTTGCCCGATGGGAGGGACACAAACAGTCTATGGCCTGGATGAGTTGAATTCTTGATCACGTTGCTTGTGCAGATGGATAGCATAAACTATGTCAAAATTTGGGAGCTTGGTTCACACAATCCTCTGTGCAACTATCTGGGACAGGTCTCTCCAATTCTCTGCAGTGCAGCTGGTGTACTGCACTGTGACGTTGTGAAAGCGAATGCACGTTATTGTGTGCCTGTAGAAATTCACTAAGAAGACACTGACAGGGTACTTTGGCTTTCTTGAGTTTCCCTCACCAATTAGGAAGTGTTAATGGTCCATGTTAGGTCATTTATCTGGTTCTCTTGTAGTCTAAAAAAAAATCTATTTTGTTATAGTGGTAACTAGAACCAATTTTCACTATCTGAACAGCACTAATCCAAATGTTGAACCTTCTCTCTGTAGTGTGTTTTCATTTCCTGATATCAACAGGATACCAGTGAGCATAACTAAATATGTTTGTTTTTGTCTCTCTCTGACTCCTTCTACCCTCCAGATCTGCCTGATTCATTCTGCTTTTGGCTAGAGCTCTTATCACATGGAAGCCACTCACTGCTGCTGAAGATAGCCACATATCTTCTAAAAGATAGAAGTGAATACTGCAGAGGCAATTCTAGAGTTTGCTGGGCCCAAGGCAAAGTTTTGCAGGAGGCGTCTCCAACCCCCATTATCTCAGAAAAAAATAAATACGTTTGTCAGCATTCTTGGGATGCCTGCTGGCCTGGGGTTCCAGCATTTGCAAGCCTTTCCTGTTAACAAGCATTAACTTTGGACTACAGAGTCTGGTTCGTCTCCAGGTTTAGATCTCATGTCCTCATGCTCATTAGGGACAGATAAATAAAATTGTAAATTTGAACTTTTTATATTTTGATTTATATCTGGAATTATGCTTTGTTACAATGACTTTTAACACTGCTTTACTAATTAAACTGTACCAAAGATTTTCTTCCTTCATTTTTTAGTCATCCAGTTGACTACATGTTGCATTCCAAACAAAAGGCAGCATTCCAGGTAGGCAGCATTTTTGTGATCAAAAATAAAATGATCAAAGGACAAAACATTTTTGTACGTAATCCCAATATTTTGTTCACCATGAGATTTAAATGAAAATGTTGAATTAAGGAGGGCACTTACAATTTGTCCCTTTCATAGACTCCAGCAAGTGTCTGCTCTCTTCCTGTATCCACCCCTCCATCCTCTTGCGTCCCATCCCAAAATCTCTCAGGGCAGTGAGTGTAAACCTCCTCAGCTGACGCCAACGCTCTCCATTACTAATTGTAATGCCTGAAAGATTTATTCACATTATGAATGTGAGCCAATAAATTAGACATTAGACATTTTGGGAATTGATCAGGTAACTCTATAGCCTTTAGTATGCTTCATATAATAGATATGTAAATTAACATAAAGGTAATCAATGTTGGCAATATGATACAAGATGCTGGTATAAACAAGAACCCATATGAAATCTTAATAATTTTACTATGCAACATATGTCAAATGGTGGACATTAGAGAAATATATATAAGCTATAGCCTGTCTTAGAGTATTTTGTTTAATTTCTTACCATAGCCTTTCAGAATTTTTTGTGCGAAAGGAATAGGGGCTCTGCCAACAAAATCTTCTGCATTGTCTATGAGGGCTTCTTTCACAGTTTCATAACCCACCAAGACAACGACTCGCTGGGATCCCAAATATGCCGTCAGCACAGGACCATAAGTCTTACTCCACTGTTCAAGAGGAGAGTAGACTTTATCATGAACAGGTTAGACCATCCAAGTACAAAATACCAAATGCTGAGCTATTTTTGCCCGTTTTTTGCCCTTTCCTGATGGAAAGATTTTTTAATATTAAATAAAATAAGCTGTGTCAGATTTACAAAATAAGCAAATCATGTCAAGATCATCCAAAATGAAAAGAAATAACCACTGAAATGGACATTGGCAATATTATTCTGTGTATTGGCATAGTGGACTTTATTGATCTTGAAATTTTTACAGTGCGTCTAAAGTCCAATTTGAATGGTTATGGAATAAAATCACTGGCCACAACAGTGTACAGATACGAGATTTTACAACATGGGCATAATTTCGCAATTCGTCCGTGTAATCTTTTTTTTTTTTTTTTTTAATGCATGATTATTTTTGACAGTGATTTTATTCCATAAATGGTCCAATGCAATAAATAAAACTTGTACCACAAGGGGCATTGGATCTCAGCCCTACTGTAGACACTACAACGACACTACAGCGAATTCATTTCTGACTTAAATATGATGTCTAATTTAGCTCAGTTGAATCATACTTTTCTCTTAAAATTTATATGAAGACAAAATCATACCTCATCAACCCTCTCATGTTTCTTCACATATTTGAACATAAATTCTTTGTTTATACTGTAATTCCTCCAGCAATGGTTTGTACAATAATATTGAAAGCGCTCCTGAATAACCATATGTGGAAAATGCACTTTGCAAAGATCTGCTTACCTTTAAAAAGGTTTTATATGGTGCACGATTGTCCAAGCTGAAAATATTTCCAATTAGAGGCAAAGCTGTAGGACCTGGAGGAAGATTATGTGGCTTATTCCTCCATCTGAGCAAAATTAAAAGAGCTGTCACTAAACCCAACAAAATTAAAGTGCTAGGGATGTCCATATCTCTTCTCTAAAAACAATATTTGCACTTCTTTGAGTTGTGAATCTGTTTGCCCACACCACGTTTGTGCTGAAGCTACTGTAGCAAAGTTTATAAACTTTCAATAGATGGGAGGGGCTGAAACTTGTGGCTACTCCTGAATCTACAGTGGGTGGCCCAGAAGGGCCACGCCTACTGATTTCAGATGTGAGATTAACGCGGTTCCTGTAACATTTGTAATTACAATATCAGGTTTTTACATTATCTGATATGTATCTAACTGTGAATAAGACATTGTATTTGAAAAATACAGTTGAAATACAGTGGGAAATGTTTTATCTATGTGCTAATCTCCAAGTGGATATTTGATGATGACCAAAATATCATAGTTAAAAACAAACAAATGAATAAATAAATAAAACATACCTGCCACAATCCACTTGTAATAAATACATAAATAAACTTGCAGCAAGAATTTTAAAGGATTAACCTTGTCACAAGCCTTGAAAAAATAGTTTTATGCTTACCTATAATATTCCTTAGGGCGTCAGTCTCTAAACCCGTTGGTGAGATCATAAATATTATAAGATTTTAGGAAATGAATATATAGTATACAGCTTTTATATTCTGCAGAGTATGTTTTTTTTCTACATCTAAAAATATACATACTGGAGCCACCTGATCTACACAGAAGCCTTTTGCCTTTTGTTTAAACACACTCATTCTTAGAAACCTGATTAGCACACAGGGCCCCAGAATGAGCAATCATGACATTAATTTACATAAATACTGAATTTACATTTCAAAAAAGACTCAGACAAGAGCAAAATCCTTTGTCAGCCGTAAAGGAGAACAGAGTGGAAAGTTTCTAAATAAATTCAGAGTAGAAGATGAAAAAATGATGTGATTATACAAGCACATTTTATATTTAATATACAGTAATGTGCAAAAGTCTTGAGCCAAACAGCCTTTGTTTATACTAGATTACATTAAATTATGTAGATTAAATTAAAGAAATAGGAACAGTTTTACTATGGCAGGCTGCACAGTGCCTAAAGATACTATTTAAAAATTGGTTCAGTTCATTTTAATTCAATTCAATTTTATTGTCATTGTTAAAAATAACAAGCATTAATAACAACGAGATATCATTTGTAAACATCTCCTGTCATGTAATAAAGTGCAACCATAGTGCAGCAATGCAATGACCATAACGGCTATGTGAGGTAAGATATAGAAGGGGGGGGGGGCATATCTGTCAAGCTCAGGGCTAGGAACAATGGAGTAACAAATGGTTCAGGGTCATATATAAAAACAAACAAAAGAAACAAACAAAAAATACAATCTCTCTCCCTGCTTTCCAACTGTACCCATGCTGTTTCATCACTATCCACAACTGTCTGTGTGTTTGATTGACACCTGCTACATATTTAAGCATTTTATGGAAGAGAAGCAAAACATAAATCAGCAGGTGCTGATATTACCGCTACACAAACTACACAACACTAATGTAACATAACACAAGGCCATGCTAAATTGTAGTGCAGTATAAAGTATATATACTGTACATTGTTGTAGAATGTAGTTAAATAAAAGCAAAATAAATCCACTTATAAAACTACTCAAGTAAAGCACAGATATGTGAAATATGTATAGTAATTACCTTTGTAAATTGTATGTAAATTACCTTTCTTACCACTACCTGTGGCTACAACCTAATACATATCTGCTTTTGTCCTATAGGTTTAATAGGTTTAATTTGTCACACTGGACTGCCATAAACAGGAATATGAAAAGGAGAGAAAAACATTGTGTGTGGAAAATCTTGCAAAAATGCAAAAATGATGTGACTTTGGATATACACACACACATGCATTTCAATTTATATATAAATTGAAGTGCAACTCATGCAGCCTTGTCATTTACTCAGAGATAAAACATAAAAAAGGTAATTTAAATAAGATAATAAGTTAGAGGCATATGCAATGGCAGATGGATATTTAATTAGGGCAATACACAATTACAAACTCATCAATCTAGAAATCACACTCAAATTGAGTGAATAGAACAGATTGTAAAAATGCAAAGAGTGTAAGAGACAAAAATACTGGTGCTCATTAGACATAAACATGACTGAGCGTGATCTCATGTGGTGTGCAGGGGCTGATGGGAAATGTAATCCAATGCCACTTTTAGTCCAGCGATGACAATTTCTACCTAAGCAATCAAGCTACTATATATTGTAGCAAGTACAGGGCACAGGGGGCACATTCTACCTGTGCCCCAATGATCATTGCATGTTGCTATTTTTTCTTCTTCTTGTTTTTGGTTAGTAAAGTGACCTCGGTAATATTCAAGCAGAAATATAGGTTTAGAGTAAAGTGATATTTATGTTGACACAGAATGTCCTGATAATCACATATTATGAGGGCACTGACGAACTAGTTTAGGAATATGACACACATCTGTCAGAAAAATGTAGTTTCTTCTGTAGTATCATTACTATTCCCTACGTCATTCCCAGTTGGGTAATGCATGTTGCATTATCTATTGCATAGTTAAATAACAGATATATATGCTCCTTAGGTAAACAAACAGACTTTATTGCATCAGTCTCCTTTATACTTGTTCACTCTCTCTCTCTCTCTCTCTCTCTCTCACACACACACACACACACACACACAAACACACACACACACACACGCACACACACACACACACACACACACACACACACACACACACACACACACACACACACA
>JAOVVA010207880.1:0-22500 GCA_028565275.1 Leiocassis micropogon | reverse complement strand
ATACTTCCGAACAATTATTGATTCAAAGTTGAGAAAGTTGAGTTTATCTTTAAATGTGTCATTTTGCTAAAAGAAATCTGCCTATGAGTACAAATACAATAAACCAACCAACAACCAACCTGGTAGGTCCAGAAAAAGAAACAAAACGAGAAAACAAGAGGATACTGTGTATTGTAAGATTTCACATTAACATTATAACACTTCCTCAAGCTTCTACATTCTCTGTATTCATCCGCTAAGATTTAGATTATTAATAGAAATGCATTTCACTAAGCTTTAAATTACAAACACAGACAGTGAGAGAACATCTGCTTGACCTGCTGTGTGACTGCCGATTGGTCCATTGCGAAGAGGCGGGGTTTGTGATAGGTCAGCAAAGGGCGTGTCCGTGCACACCCAGGAATACCGTCTACCTGAGACGGGAGCTGACCTCGGCAACACACACGCCTCCTCTTCTTCTCGTCTGGCTTCCTTGTAGATGTGGAGCCGGTGTGCAGAAACACGTCTGTCTCAGTGCTATATGAGAAAAAGGGAGATAAATCACAAAACTGCAAAATGTGTTACTAATAAAAAAGGGAATAAACATTAATCGTTACTGAATTAATAAAAAAATACAGTCTTAAAGGAGCCTCCAGTTTCTCTATCATCACAAAACAAGTTTTTTGTCTTATTAACTTCAAAAGAATAAGGTAATTAGCTAGATAATTAACATGTTCAGGAAGTTTTTTTTCCTCCAGTTAACCTGTCACTGTGAATACTAACAGAAAGTCTTCAGCGTCTTCAGCTGTTACTGTTACGAGGTGATAGACTAATAAGAATAGGATTAAAACATTATTGTATAAACAGTATTGTATAAGTATGACATAATTCTTCAATTAAACAAAAATAATATACATCACTGGCAAATCACTGCACTCTAAAGAATAAAAGACCTCGGATGTGCTGTTGGAAAAGTATCATGTTTGGCGCTATGGATCAGGTTGCATCACACCAACCCGTTGCTGATTAGTTCACTTATAAAACAGTTGTCTACGTTATACATCGTGTTTCCTCTACTGTCCCAGATCTTCAGCTGAGCTACAGCTGCCACACTTCCTGTGTAGAGACCACATGTTTATATTCAGCTATGGCGGGACAGGAGAACATTCAGTTCACTGAACTCGAGGAATTTCTTATCTGAATATCACACTGTAAGAGTTTGACTCGGGAAGCATCACAGACACACAGACACGAGGAGAGGTTTTTATCAAGAATCGTGTTTATATAATTAAGCAATATCACATGTGAGGGAGTGCTGGTGTGATGAATATCACAAGAGCTGCACCCTCGTGCCTACAGCCAGATTATGATATGTTTATTTGTTTAACCAGTTGTTTTGCTCCGCCAACACATATCTTTCCACTCCTGATCGAACGGACTGACCGCGACTGGCAGAGCTGGTGACTGACAGTTAGTTTAATTAACAGGGGTTGTTAAAAAGTTTTTCTTACTGGTACTGTGTAGCCAAAAGGTGAGGACAATATACCATGCTGGACAATCCTGTAAGTTCCTCTTTATATTTCCACTTATTCCACTTTAGAATATCAGTTCTGTTAACTTCCGGGTTCGAATCCTGAATTGCGTTAAATGGAAAGCTAATACGCTATGTATGGAGTATATCCCTTGTTCCACACACCAAGTAGTGCAGAAGGTGAAGAACGATGTGGGTGAAGAACGATTCTCAGATGTGTGTTCTTGCTGAAAGTACTTTTGTGACTGGTTTTGAATGTGTTTTTTTTTTCGGCAGGCAGTTATGAGAACTCCTGTAATACAGTTTGATACCTAGAGGAAAATGTCTCAGTGCTGTTACTGTATATTATCAGCACACATGGAATTCCCTTTCATTCAGTCTGATTACTCTATCAGAACTAACTGTTGTATAATTAATAATAAAGTAAAAAATGAACAGTGAGATAGAAAATTAGGAAAAGGGGAAATAGTAATGAAGTGAGGAGAATGGAGGATGTACTGTATGACAATGTGCCCGTCATAGACGAAACTGTGACACACACCTTCACGATTTCTCTCAGGAGTCTAAACACTAGTGTTTCAGACATAAATAACCCTTCTGACCAAAACTGAAAGACAACATGACACCTGACATTTCCTTATTCCGTATTTAATAGTTTATTATTATTATTATTATTATTATTATTATTATTATTAACAGTAGCAGTATTTGTTAGAATAGAAGCTTGAGCACACAAATAACATGAGCTAATCTGAAGCAGCTGACTGAAGAACTGAAAAATGTCCAAGACGTCATTAATAAATTAAAAGGGAACTATGAAAGTCAATGCATTCTCAAATAAGAAACTCATAGAGGAACTGTGTGTATGCTGGACAGAAAGCAAAACCACCATATGATAATAATAATAATAATAATAATAATAATAATAATAATAATGGCCTGAAGAAATCATCTGTTGAGCAGGAGGCTGATGATGCTATAATTTTCTTTTTTTCTGCATTATCTCATGATGTTCAACAAACTCATTCACTCATTCATTCTCTTGCAAGCAGCCTGGACCAGGGGACTCGGGGGACTCGGGGACCTTGGACAAGGTGCCGGTCCATCTCAGGACATAAGCACACATTCTCAGACAAAGGAAATTTGGAAATGCCAATTAGCCTAATCTGTGAAGGGTAAAAAGGAGTACACGGAGGAAAAACACATCAAGCACGTGAAAAACATGCAAACTTCATGCACAAAGACTTGAGGTGGGAATCGACCCCTCGACCCTGGAGGTCAGAGCCCACGGTGCTGCCTCTTTGACAAACTATGTCATTAAAAATGTTCTCTGTGCAACAAAACTACACATTTTTTCCTTGGATTTCCTTATTTGAGTTTTTCTAACACACAATTAAAACTCAACTAAAACTATTATTAATACTAAAATAATAAAAATTTACCTGGTGGCAAACACATCTGCAAGCAGATTTATCCAAAAAATTATACAAAATGCCAATACACAATACACAATACACAAATATTTTAACAGCTTCTTTAAAAAAAAAAAAAAAAGGTTTTCTAAAAACTGCCACAATTCTCTGAGTTTGCTGTCAAACACACCCTTAAACCCTCCCAGTACTCTTCAGGAAGCCCAAACCCAGCTGAAGTTTCTGGAACGGCTCTCACCAGTCCTTGACTTAAAGATCCTTTAAAACCTGCGTGTGAAACCTGCAACATGCTGAGACATAAAGAGAGCAGTATGTAGTCCTGACCTGTTAAAGAGCCTTTTTCTTGATCCTCTCCAGCACCTGCTGTCTCTTTTAGCTACAGGACAGTGTAAGGGCGAGTCACTCAGAGGAGCCATCAGACTGTTCACTATCTGACTCAGCTGGGCGCTCTGCACACAAACACACACCACACAAAAAAAATCACGACACAAGGTTCAGTGGAAAAAAAAAAAAAGCCACCAATAAAACTATTTCTTTTATCATTTATAACATTTATTGTAATTAAACACAGGTGCAGAGATGAGTGTAATGAGTATCCCCAGCATGGAAGGGAGATGAAATGAATCAAACATTAAAAAGAATTTATGTTTATCGTCCATCGCTCTCATAGAAAACATAAACAAAACTGTTTAATATTTTGTTTGGTTTCCTCTTTTGGAGGAACGTGTGGCATTTGTAGTTTAAGTTTTAGTGGCAGAATCTTTAATAAAAGATATGCACCACTTAACTGATATAACTATATTTGTCAGCCAAGTTGAACATCCATCCATCCATCTATTTATCCATCCATCCATCCATCCATCCATCCATCCATATATTTATCCATCTATCCCATTAATCCATTTATCCATTCATTTATCATCCATCCATCTATTTAGCCATCCATTCATTTATCCATCCATCCATCTATTTATTTATCCATCCCATCCATCCATCCATCCATCCATTTAAGGTATTTATCCATCCATCCATTTCATCCATCCATCCATCCGTCATTTATTCATCCATCATCCATCCATTCATCAATTTATTCATCCATACCATCCACCCATCCATCCATCCATCCAACCATCCAATATATACTGTATAAACTTTGGGTACACACACACACATTCATATAGTTTAGACAAATTTCCTACACCCTACTGTATGTCCTTGGGAGGAAACCAACAAACACAAACAAACACAGACCGGAGGTGATATTTAAACCCCCAGCACTGAAGGTATCCATACCAACCAGTAAGCCGTCGTGCCGCCTAAGCTGAACATGCACTGCCTGCATTTCACAATAATAAATCAAACTTTTCCCCCTTGGTCTTGACAGAAAATCAAGTCAAGATGACTTAAGAGCACAAGCCAAAAGCACACAGTGTGAGCGGGGGCAGCAGGTTGAAGTTCACACGCCTACGAAACAGTTATTCCTTCCACATATGTATGTCATTGGAATATAAAAAATGTCTTTTGGAATTACTTTCAGAAGTAATAACTCAAACTAGCATTCACTCATAACTAGCAGTATTTTACAGTGCATTACACAAACATACATTAATGTATCAGGCCATCTGTCTGCACACTGCTCGCTCGTCTTTAAGTTTTCATTTATTAATGATCACCTGCCTTTCACACAGCACCTGTTATTTGCTGAGGGATTTCATGTTTTTTTAATGTGTGAATACATAGTTATATCTAAACCTGCTTCCACTGTGTATCTTCCATATGAACATGACTTAATGTATCGTAAGATACAGTAAATGTCACCCAGCTAATCTAAGACACTGAGGGAAAATAACCACACTGGCTCCAGTCAAATAAAATAATTATTTTACTTGCAAAATAAAAAAAAAGTAATAGCTCACTATCTTAGCAAGTGAAAATATCTTGAATATACATTTAGTTAAATTCAATCTACTCTTTCTTAAAATAAGATTATAATAAAACAAATATAAGTTTATTAAGCTTATGTCCAATCAAACTTTACTCAAATTTAAATGGTTTTATTGCTAGATAATTTTGCTAGTTTTACTAATTTATTTCGTAAAAGAAGCAAAATGATCTGCCAACAGAACAAGAAATTTTCACTTACAATAATCTTAATAATAAAGCTTAATAATCTTGTTTTTGTTTTGTTGTAAACTTATTTTAAGAAATTATACACACTGTAGGTTTGGCCAGAGTAAAAAAAATATTCCACTTGCTAAAATCACATTTTTGTGAATGTAAGAAGAAAATCACAGCTTATTGCTAATGACTTTATATCCTTATGCTGAGGTCACAAACATGACACAGCTTGTATTAAAAGCACTTAATGACCTAACTAATTGGTTATATAATATTAACTTATGTTATATATGTTTTAGCCCCATCAATTAGATTTCCAGACAAAGAAAATATAAAACTGAGCAGCACACTGGAGCGTCCACTTGGCCAGTATGTTATGTAATGAATGTATTAATTGCCCATGCGTCATGTGTAATTTTAAGGATTAGTGCCACTATCAATAAGTTCATTACACAGGATGGTTGACTACTGGGTAAATAAGCCACACCCACAAATTCACAAGAACACTTCTTACACTTCTTCTTAAAACAGAATATTTGAATATTTGATTTAGTTTTTTATAATAAACCCTGAATCAATGACCTCACCTGTCTCTCGATGTTTCGGAGGAGTCGAGTGGGGCTGCTGGGCTCCGTGTCGAGCTCGGAGTTGAGATCGTGCGGGTGACGCGCCGTTAACATCAAATCGGCCGTCTCAGTCAGAAGAGTCTGTTGGATCTGCAGGTCGGTCAACGGCTGAGCCTCAGCCAAAACAACACCTGTCTGCGGCAGAAGGCAAAGGATAGCGTGGTGGCATTTTGGAGGGAATATCAAAGGGTAGATAGCTAGCAAGTTCAATTCTTCACAAAGAATTTATTTAAAAGCAAACATTCTAAATGAGAAACATTTCCATTTTGTTAAAAAGAAAACAAGATAACATGAAATATTAGGGATGAGCCTCCGTTTTATTGTCTTAAACATTAGAACATTTTTACAACTGTGTGGAGAAGGAGTGGTGTTGGAGACACACACTGCTGTTACCCTTTTTGGTCAACAATAATGAGGCGTGTATTGGTTCATCCCTTAAAGTCATCTGGCTTTAATAAAGAGATATGTTAGTTATAATTGTTATTTCTGTTAGAAGATGGAAAGATTTTTTGGATCAGGTCATTTTTTGGGAATTCCTGTAGGTATAACATTGTACGACACAAAAAACTAGACCACAAGTTGCATTTTTTTCCTTCTTTTGTTAGCCCTAGAGAACTGGGCTGCGGAGGTCAATATCTCTAAGTTCTAATCAGGTGTCTATGCTTTGCTCCCACTGTTCCCTGTTTAATGTTGTCATGTTTTACAAGTTTTTATAAGTTTTACCATTCTGTAACTCCATGTTAAATTGTATGTGTTCGCATTTTTCGTTTTCTTCCACTGCTTTTCCTTAGAGTATCCAGTCTACTCTATTACAGCAGCAAAGCAATTTGTACATTTTACTAGTAAAAAGGTCTGCTACCATTACACAAATTTACTAAGTGCACATGAATGCTGGTTTTAAATCACACCATGATAAATAGAGCTGTGTGATGAAATTGTTTATATGGTTTAAATGTTCGTTTGTGGTTTGATTCAATTCTGATTTGATTCACACTGCCACTCACTGGACTTTTGCATAGCAAAATAATTGACAATTAGTTAGATTAGTTTAGTTTAGTCATTTTTAATACTTCAGCACCAGTAAAAAAAAAATCAGACGAGCATTAGTGCTATTAAATTCTATTAAATCAAAGATCGCAATGCCCAAAAATCAAATCTAATCAAATCGTCAATCTACCTATGATATAATATTAAATCTGTGATTCTTCCTTTTTGATACACAGAATTGGGAGTGGAGATGTGTCAGCTCTTTACCTTGTTGTTGTGAAGGTGCTGATGGAGCTTGGAAACCTGCTGAATCTGCAAATCCAGCTCAGATAGCCTGAGCTTCAGCCAAGTCCACTGACTCGCCAGCTTCGCTCTATCTCTCTGAAACCTCCACTCACATCCCAGACAGCTGAGAGGGAGAGACAGATAGAGAAAGAGAGAGAGAGAGAAAGAGTGAGAGAGAGAGCGAGAGAGAGAGAGAGTTACCGGAGCGCACTATAAACAACAAAGCCTGCTAATAAAAGTAAGGTTTATTTGTTTTGGTATTAGTCTTGCTCGATTTAGCGTTACAGATCAAACCAGGTTCAAGAAGTTCAAGCGCTAATTGAAGCCAGTTGAGGCTTATGTGCATTCACACAATGTACGGTGTCAGCCTTGTAAGCTGAGTAAAGATATACTGATTTGGGAGTGAATGAGAGCGCAGCTTTTTTACTCCAGTTGCACAACGACTTGTAATTAAATTAGATGACGAGAATAACCCTATTACTGCAAATCAAACTTATACTTATACAAGAAATTAATGTTTACAAACATATCATTAAACCAAATAAAATAAATGATATTGAAGACATCAACATCACTTTTCAAAATGCTAGTGTTAACAAAACTGATAATGAAATGACCATACAAGTCAGAAAATCAGGACCAATATGCAGAGAAATAATGCTTACACCTACACAACATTCTCAGCAAGACTTTGCAAACAGGACAAGAAAAGGGAATAGGGCTGATAATGATGCCAGACAGGCAGACATCGCAGTCTGGATGGAATCTCATCAGCTGAAACTTGCTGTGGTGACGTTGCTAACCTTACTCGCTCTTATTCGATTTCTTCTTTATAACTCGTCTATAGAATTCGTCCATTTCTCTCCACAGATGCCTCTCATGTGCTTGTTCAGTCCCTTGTTATTTCAAAGTCTGGACTACTGCACTTTACTTCTGGCAGGTCTGCCTCTGTGCACCATTCGCCCTTCTCCCGCTGATCCAGAATGCCACACCACCCCACTTTACCGCTCCCTCCACTGGCTTCTTGTAGCTGCCCGCATCAAATTCAAAACAGTGGTGCTTGCCTACGAAGCAAGAAAAAACGGCCCAGCACAAGCTTACCTCTCAGCTCTAATCACACCTCGCACCGCACCAAGTTCCTCCCTCGTATCCTCCAGCACTGATCGACCACGTGATCGTCACATTCGCTTTAATTATTAATAATACTCATATTAATCCTGATCAAATTTGTGCATACTCCAACAAGATATCAATTTGGTATCAATGTGGCACAGATACATTGTGATGATGAAAAAAAACTTGAACTGTCAGTGGAATGTGTGCACATTGGTGAACTTTTGATAAACAAAATTAGAGATGATAAGCTGAGCAATCTCGCCTCTCAAAGGCAGAATAGTATGTGCTTAACTCTGTCTGAACCCTGTGACCCTTTCTTCCTGCTCAGTAAATATATAACAAGCAAAGTCTCTCTTTAGGCCGACTAGCTAATAGGAAAATTCCACGAATATTTAGAGTGCAGTGGAGCAGCAATGAAAACAAACACACACACACACACACACACACACACACATACTCAGAGGAGAAGCAGGATTCCTCCTGCTGAGACACAAGGTCATTGCCTGAAGACACCCACACGCACACAAATACACACACAAACACACACACAGCTCCTTTATGGGATAGTCCTACAGTATGTCATGTTTTTTTCCTTTTTATTTCTGTCAAACATATTGTAGGAACACACACTGAACCTGGGTGTGCCTTTTTTTCCCCACAACCACCTAAACCACGTTAAATTGTGAACACGTGTAAAACAGAAGCTGAACCAAGGACATGGCACAAGTGACTGTTCAGATTTTTCCATGAATAAGAAACTGTTCTCAGGACAGATCCCTGTTTTTCTGGGCGTACACACTGCTCTCAGTCATGCCGTGATGTCACAGGTGTTAGAAAAGCAATTAGAAGTTTTAGATGATCATTTTATGTCTCATCAACCTTATGACAGAGAGGAATAAAATAAGTATGAACATCATATACCTGTATATACATATAAGATAACACCAGGGTAGTGTAATGAAGCGGAGTTATTCTTAGCGCCATGCAGCTGATTATTTTACAATGCTAGCATATTACGATACTGCTTGTCATTCACTAACGATTAAAAACCCACCTCATAAATTTAACCATTTAATGTTCTGAATCATGCTTTAGATGATTAAGTTAGTTCTGTTATCTCGTACGCCGGTCAGCCGTGACATTAAAGCCACTGACAGGTGAAGTGAACCGCGCTGATTATCTTGTTACATTGGCACCTGTCAAGTGTGGGACATATGAGGCAGCAAGTAAACACTGAGTTCTCGTTGTGTTGGAAGCTGTAAGCGATCACCCCCAGAGGGCGCTGTGCGCCCGATAACTTTGTATATGTGATTTGTGTAGTTTTTTGTTTTTGGACTCCAAAACAGCGCTCACCTGAACCGAGGTGGCTCATTAGATCCTTTATAAAAAGCTGTTTGTTCTGGGAAACTGGGTCGAGCATTATTTATGTCAAGTGGGCATTTCTTTTGTTTTGTTTTGTATTAGTTTGCATTTGTTGTATAATGTCTGTTTTAAGTTGGCTCTAGTTTTGTTAGGTTTGTTATGTTCGTTTTGTATTTGATTTATGGAGCTGTTTTTGTTAAGTTAGTTAGTTTGTCCAGAGTTCTGTTTAAGTACTGTTCTGTGTGTTTCCAATGTCTGTGTGCCTCTCACATATGTTACAGTACCTCATGTATGTTTCATCACTTGTGTGTTTCGTCACTTGTTTGTGTAGCCACTTGAGTGTTTAGCTGTTAGTACAGTAGGTTTAGCCGCTAGTAAGGATTAGCCTCTTGTATGTTCAGCCTCTTGTATGTTCAGTCATTAACCTGTTTAGATACTAACCCATTTAGATACTAACCCGCGTAGCTACTAACCTGTTTAGGTCATTATCCGTTTCGCTACTAACCCGATCAGTTACTAACCCGATCAGTCATTAGTCTCTCCCGTCTTAGTCTGTCCCATCCCTAGTCTGTCTCGTCTTAGTTTAATTCAGCTCCATGTTTGTTTGGTTAAGCTAAAGAGCCTGGGTTAGAGTTCTTTGTTTAAGTTCATTGTTTGTTTATTTTCTTTATTAGAAATCTAATAGACTATGTTTATACCTCTGCGTCTATGCCTAAAACCCACAAGCCCACAGTCCAACACCCCAAAAACATGACAGAAGCAGAAAAAATGGCCAACATTAATCTCAGCAAACTTTGACAAACTGTAATGTCTAGACAACTATAGTGAAACCTTGGATTGCGAGTAACTTTTGCGCCTGCGAGTGTTTTGCAAAACGAGTATACACTTTGTCTGCTTTTTGGGTCTCAAAGTGTAGTGACTTTTCTTTAGTAACTGTACTGCAACAATGACCCATGTGAGGAAAAAGGTTTAAAAGGATGTAGCAGTGCGGGTCTTGTCTCCCTCACACCAGCCACGATTCTTTTCAAAAGTTAATTTGTTTTATTTTTACTTTATATTTTGTATTAATTCCAGAACTAATTATGGATTCCGGATGTTCCTGGTTTAATATCTACCAAAAATGCTCCAAGGAAGAACAAGCGGCAAACTGGCGACAGGATCGTTGCCTCTTGAGGCTTATGTGGACAGCTAGATGGAGAAGAGACAGCACTATGGTGCATTATGGGAAGAGTTTTAAGTTGAGTTTTATACACCCTTTATTGTGAAACGATTTACAATTTTTACGTTCATGTGCATATTATACCCACACATATATACACACATACACTTATGTATTAACATATGTACAATTGTTCAAGTTGTGCTCTGGCATCGGTACTCAGTATCGGCTAGTACCCGAATGGAAGTACTTGTCAGGCAAAAAAGTGGTATCCATTTCCTGTCTTGATGCTGAAGCACTCTTTTTTTTTACCACACAATTTATTTGTTTAATATATATACTGTACCCAGTGGTGTAGTGCAGGGTATATACACTTGTTTTACGGCGTATACTTGTTTATTTTTCAGTCAGCGCTGAGTACACACACTTCTTCATCCACATTGATACACTGAAACTATGGCGTTACATGCTAGCTAGCAGCAGCTCAGGTGACCAAAGCCCAGCTACGCTACTGCCCCTTAATAGCGTAAAATAAATCTGTAAGAGTCACTGTCTCACAGGTCACTGTTTATAGCACATGGTATTTCTTCCCTTTGCTAGACAGGCCACTTAAAAAAAGAAAAAGGAGGATAAATTTATATTTATAGCCACTTCTCGAAGCACCACTACACCACAGACTGTACCTCTTTGTTTAACAGTGTTAGATCATGTGGAGCGTCAGCTATACGAGCCTGGAGAGTGAGTCGTTACTATAGAAGAGAAATGCATTAGAATGAGTGTGTTTATATAAACCTGTGACTTAAATTACAAAAAGACAAAAGTGCCACAGAGACAATGTCTAAGCATGCCCAAGTCAGGACGTTTCTGGACTTCGCAAGGACTTTTAGCCAAAGCAGGAGGTGAAGGCTGTAACCCACAAGATCATGGTTTAGCTTTGGAAAAAAACAGACACTCCTACACACTTTTTCATTCCCGGAGCTCATTATGTGATGGGCTTTTGCCATTCCTTTCTCCCTCTCTTTATTGAGAAGCTCAGTCTGCGGTATTACAAAAGATATCCTGTGTACTTCCTGGTCTCTACACACACACACACACACACACACACACACGCACACACCTTCCTCTTCCTGCATTCCATCCAAACCTGCAAGTAATCTTCACCAAGATGTGCTCGAAAGATTAACCTTTTTCTATTCAGCCTTATTTATGTTTTATCTTTTTTCTACTTCAACTTCATGTTTTTTAGCCTGGAATTGAAGATCTAAATCGTCACATGTTTGTCTCAGCATGTTCAATATTCCTAGGGTTAGTGTGATGCTGTTACTCATAAAAATAAACGCAACGATGTGCCGGAGATAACACAGCAGGAATCCTATCTCATAGCTGCATCATTTTCTTCCAGAGGTTGTGTGAAGGTGAATTATCCTGTGTGTTATACGTGATTCAGATGATAATATGCTTTCATTTCAGTGCGATTGTTGGCGATGGTAGTATCAGGTTTGAAACCATGATTGTTTGGTAGTGCTTGTAAAAAAAAATGCTCAGAGAGCAACATCTAATATCTGATGATATGAGGTGGTATCGAAAGGTTTTGAGACTAGTTTTGTACAGATAACCACGCCAAAAGACATCGCCCTGTGTACATCGGGAGCTGTGCAACTGGTGCTAATCTAATCAAGTGCGTTACCACGTCTGCTATCTCATCATGGACAAGGAGTTAGAAAAACAAAATGAGTGAAAACTGAAACTCGGCAAATCTGCCACAGAGATGTTTGATGTCTGCAAGTTTACCGCGATGCTGCAATGAATTGTTGATGATTGTTCAAGGTGTTTTGAGTGGCACGAGTGGACAAACATTACTGGAAGACGATGAGAGATCAGGAAGACCGCCAACGAGCTTAACCTGCTGCAAATGTCATACCCATTCAATGTATTAAAACGTCGCTGAATCACACGGAACAGTCCAGGCGATTCTCACGTGTGACGAAACTTGGGTGTCTCGAACCAACAATCTTCACAGTGAAAGAGCCCATCGTCTCCATGACCGAAAAAGGCATCCTCATCATCCTTTTCAACATTTGCGATATTGTGCATCGTTTATTTGTCCTCAGGGGCCAGACCATCGATAGCGAATTCTACTGCCTTCAACTTCAATGCATGGAAAACAAATCGAATGTTCTGTGACGTGTCTGACTTGTATGCTGTCTGAAACAAATGATTCTGATGCATCCGGAATATTTACACTACACCATTCTTCAGTCCAGGAGGTGGCGCTGTTGTACCAACTGCCCATAAACTCAAAAGATGAAGAAACAATACTATTTCAAAATGCGAGGATTTGCAGAAGATGGAAGCGGGTTGCATTTTGTGCTAAAGAACATTTAACATTTATAAGTTAACCTTAAAATGTGTGAATCAATTCTGAATTAAAAACTGAATGAACTGCATAGTTGATTAAATTGCACGGCTCTTGCCTCTATAGGAATTAATAGAACTGGGCTGATTCGTATTTAAAGACTTCGATACTGTAAAAGATAACTAAGGCCGAGCTGTACCCTCACCCACTAGAAATAATAAAAGGAGATTTCGACTACATCTGTCCTGCTGAGATCTTAAAGCCATTACATTGACATTTCCAGACAGTTGAAGCCCAGCTCAGGGCAAAATAAGCTTTTCTTGCTCCTACCTGTCCACGAGGTCTTATTGCGTTTTAGTCTTAAAAGCTCTTTCCTCCTTCTCTGATCCGCAGGAGACTGATATGTACGTGCTGCTGGACAAGTACCAGCCTCGATACGAATGACAGTTCCTAATTATAAGAATCTGTGGACATGACTAAGGCTCTGACAGTACAGGAGATCCACCACTGTGATTTATCATCATCACTGATGCAAGACTCTTGAGGGCTCTGAAGCTCTTGCATATGCAGTGCATTAAACAAGTATTCACCCCCTTGAAGCTCTTATGCGACTTAATCAAGCTATTTGAAACAAGTCAGACTATGTGCGGGTAATGCATTAATGATCTCAATATAAATACACCTCTCCCTGAAAGATCCTGGAGGTTATTAAAAAACAGACATGGACAGGCAGCAGCATGAAGCTCAAGAAAGGACCGGGAAGTTGAGGGAGAGTGAGATCAATAGGTGGCAGTGATACAAGGACTCCAACCAAAGGTGAAGAGTGATACTAAGAGGGAAAATGGAGAGAAGATAGAGTGTGTGGATAAAAGCAGACGAAGAGTTTAAGACACAGAACAAGACAAGACAAGATCAGGGAAGGAAGGAAGCATTTAACGTTTTGTTTATTTATTTTTTTAAGTAGACTGGACTGGAAAAGGTCGGGAAGATGAGCGAGAGTGAGACCTACAGTTGGCGGTAGTGCAAACTTACTGGATTCCTAACTCTTAAAAAACAAGGAAGAAGAAGGTATTAAAACAGGTCCAGGAAGTTCTGGACAAGGATACAGGCACAATGGCAAGTCTGAGAAAAGTCAGCCATCGATCAATGCAGCGACCAAAATAGGTCAGGGGTACCTGAAGAAGCTGGAGACATCCATAGCTCAAAAGGAAGAAGCTCTCAACAGGACAAACAAAGCCAGGAAACTTCACAAATTAAAATCCCTTATCATTTTTCTCATCAACACTTCACAATGACAAAGTGAAACAGGAGTGTTTTATTAAATGAGCACTTGGTTGAAGGACCTTTGACAGCCTCAAGTCTGTTTGTGAATGATGCTATAAACTTGGCCAGACATTCTTTTGGAAGTGTCTTCAATTCTTTCTGGCAAAATCATCTAAGATCAACCAGGTCGTATAGGCACATTTTCAGATCTCTCCACAGATGCTTTACTAGGTTCGGGTCTGGACCCTCTCTGGGCCACCCTAGGACTTTCACAGAGTTGTTTTGCAGCCACTGATTTGTTTTCTTGACATTGGCCACTTTAGGATATAGACCTGATTGGTGAAGTGCTTGTGTGACTTCTGTCAAGTCTCTTTCTTCAAGGGAACTCATGGATCTGTTTTCTGTCTAACATCTACTGTGAGACCTTATATAGACAGGTGATACAAGCCTTTAATGAATTCAATTAGGCACAGGTAAATTCCAGTCAAGGTGAAGAAGGTGGGGTCTGGGATAGCTACGTACGTGGTTACAGCATTGGACTAGGGTTCAGAAGGTCCCAGGGTCAAATCCCACGACTGCCAAGTTGTCCCTGTTGGACCCTAGAGCAAGATCCTTAACCCTCAACTGCTCACATGTATAATGAAATACAAATGTTACTCGCTCTGGATAAGAAGCATCTTGAGGATCATTGGTAGGTCAATTGACCATTAATGCTCAAGTGCAAGTCTTAATAATAAAGCATTTAAAGACTGCAATATCCCATTTGCAAGGTTTTAATCCATTTTGAGATGAAGTGTGAAACATAAAATGTGTAAAACTTGAAAGAATATGAAAATTTAGGTCAGCAGTATAGTAGAAGATAGCTATATGATATATAAAGTCACATCTGTGTCACACTCACCCTGAGCTGGATCTATTTCCTCGGGTCTCTTCCTCCCATTCATCATCTGAGCTGCTTTCTGTAGCATCTGAGTCCAGAGCCTGTTGTGCCACATGAAGTACTGCCTGTCCACACCATGTTAAACTCTGCAAATCTTTTATAAATTGCACACTCTCAGAGCTTTTCTCTATCAGTGAGCGTTTAGAAGAAGCACTGAGGTCACAGCTTCTCTGCTCCACTCCTAAACCACGTAACTTTAAAACTGTGTGCTGTGTAGAGTAATTGGGAAGACTCTCAGGTTCTTCATGAACCCCTGAAACATTAGCGCATTTGTTTTCTGCAGGACTGAGTGATCCAGGTTCGGTTTTTCGTTTAGTGGACATCATTGAGAGTTTCCTTCTCATCACTTCTAACTGCTTGTTGAAGACCTGCACGGTATTTTCACCCAGCAGTGCGTGAAGCCTCAGTTTCGCTTTATCGATACGAGTTGCTAATGCACGTTGTTGAGAAGCGAGTCGCATTCTCCGAGCGTCCACTTCCTCCTGCGCTGAAACGTGAGATCCCGAGTGCCAGTCTGGTGTTAAAGCATGGCTCTGGCTCTTGTTTATGATTCTGCTTGATCTTCCTGAAGAAAGAAGTTTGCTTTCTCTTTCAATATACTGCAGAGATGACAAAGTTTGCCTTAAGTTTGCCTGATGTTCTTTTGAAACATTTCTAGACTGCTCTTTCACCACTGGTTGTTCTTCAAACCTGGAGTCCTCCTGAAGCAATGGAAAATCTGCACCACTTTCGTCCATGGACGCACAGCCGAGCAAAGATTCCAAACTTGACTGGAGGTCAATTTTATAAAATGCTGAGTTGTGATCCAGGGGGAAATCTGGTAGGTCTAGAGAACTTTTCATGCCACAGGAGTCTAGAAAAGACAAGGAGGAGAGATTCAACCAAGACCTGGCATAGCTGTCGTCTGTGAGTTTAATCTCAGGATCCAGTTCTTTGCTGAAATCCGGGTCTCGGGTTAAAAGTGGAGATGAAATGTGAATCAGACTGTCTTTCTCTGAAGTCTTCTTGAGGGCTGGTGGCATTCTGGACCAAACTGTTTCAATGATTTATACAATAAGGCCAGTGGATATCGGTTTTTCAGGGTCCTGGGCTAGAAATAAGAACGCAAATGATTAACCTTATGAAAGGTAGGCTTGAACTTAATGGGTGATCAAATGTCTTATTTTCATCTACTCTATTGATTTATTTTAAACATAATATAATAAGTTAAATTATATAATTCTATACCAAGGAATGTTTTATAAATAAAATAATGAAGGCTAGTCTGAATTAATTACTGTTAAAAATTTTAAAGTATTGCATTGTAAATCACATGTGGGACAAGGACCTGAAACAAGAACACGAATATTCCTGACACTTAATTATTTTTGCTGGCAACATGTCTTGCATAAGTATTGCCACCCCCAACATATAGTGTTTTTTTTTTTTTTTTCGTGGGGTGGGTAGGCATATTTTTCACACTTAAAAGTTTCAGATCGTCAAACAAATTGTAATATTACATTCAAAATTACCATAGTAAATACAAAATGCTAAATTTATTAAGGGAAAAATGTTGTCCAAACCTGCCTGGACCCATGTAAAAAAGGTAACTGCCTGTAAACCTAACAACTGGCTGTGTCACCCTTGGTGGCAACAACTGCAATCAAGTGTTTGTGATAAGTGGCAACAAGTCTTCCACATCTTTTACTTTTTCACATAGGGCCAGGTAGGAATCCTGAATCATTTAAATGTTAGAAATATGCAAAGAAATTATTATAATAACAATAACAATAATTAATGAAGGGAGCAAATACTTGTTCACGTATTGTTTATGCATTCTATATAATGTTAAAGCCTCATTTCTTAATCTGTCATTTTGTTTATTTGTTTGTTCAGTAAAGCAGATTTAATTAACTTTACATTGTATATGACAGCATGTTTCATTATTCTGAATGTAGTGCTTAATGCTTTCTAACCACCTTAATAAAGTGTAACTGCTGCTTTAACATAAGTTAATGATTTCTAGACTAACAAAATCCATCCTAATTACTTGCAATTTTATTAATTAGATTAAAAAAAAAGAAATCATTTAATATTTATTCTTATTCAGGCAGCTGTTTATCAGAGAATGCTGGAAATAGTAATACAGAAAGCGTTAGGGTTTCATCCCAAACCGCGCACCACATCCTTGAAAGGCCACCTGCAGTAACCGAAGTAACGCGCGCGCGGGAGTTTTCTGGCACCCTATTTAGTGCACCAGTGCGCGATTTGGGACCGTGGCTGGTCGTTTTCCAAAGGTTTAAAACTTATATTCTCAAGCGTAGATTTGTCTAAATGATGATAAAACTGTTTAATTTTAACCATAACAAGGATTTACACTGACTAGTTATAAATTTGGCTGGGTTTTTACTTTGGTTTGGAGCGAACTAAACAGCGGAGACTCTAATCTGTCTATATAAATCACAACAGATTTTTACGGGAATGATTTTTACGCATATTTAAGGAGATCTTAAGGATAATCGTATTGATTCAACAATAAAGACTTACCAAAATAGTGATTTAGAGGAAATAAATCCGCTCCGGTGCGCAAAAATCTGTTAAAATGCCGTTAAACCGGCGCGCGAGACGGTCATGAAGGCGCTCGCACAGCACTGAGCACTCAGCTCGAGCAGGGGAGTCTCGCGCGCCGTGGCGCGTTCACCCATGGCAACGTCTCTCTCTCTCTCTCTCTCTCTCATACACACACACACACACACACACTTCTACAGTAAACATTTACTGAAGTATGTCCAAAATCACACGCACACAAATGCACACACACACACACACTCACTCACTCACACACACACACAATAAACATTACAAGTGTGTCCAAAACCACACAAACTAAACATTTACTTAAGTGTGTCGAAAATTGCACATACGTCTAATACAGTTGGGAGTGTCTAATACTGTACCTGTATACTATTGAGACAACATCTTGTATGTGTGTGTGTGTGTGTGTGTGTGTGTACACTCATTAAATGCCTGGTTATGTATTTGGGTGGGGAGTTGCATAAATGAATCATAAAATGTGTCAATTAAATGTTTAGCGCAGTGTGTGTGTGTGTGTGTGTGTGAGCAGGTGTAGCAGTAAATATCAGATAACAGGCATCTGCATATTAAACAGTTTTGTGTACAATCACCCAGTACCAGGAGCTGCGGATGCTCATCAGGTCACACAACTACCTTTTAACTCAATTGTAAAGTGTTATAATACACAGTTAGACAATAAAGAAATAGAAATAATAATTTATGATCTGTATTGAAAAGCAATTTTTCAATTGCTGTAAATTATAAACATGCACGATGCATCACACTTCATTCATTAACTCCATGTTACAGGCTTTAATTAGACGGTTTTTCGTTTCCTCTCTTCTCAGGTTCAGACCTGCAGTGTGATTCAGTGGTCTTGTTGTTTGTCTCAGTGTGCTTTTACAAGTCAGTTACACAGGCAGGTTCAGAAACTGAGCTGAGCCAAATCTGCACCCTTCCAGGCTAGTACACAGAATGAAACTAAATGCCATCACATATACATAAACACAAACACACAGTGCAGTATCAGTGACATTCTGGAAGGAGTCTCCAGTCCCAGCACTCGATAACAGTCTGATGTAAAGCTGTAACTTCCCAGACAGACATGCTGTTTACATGCTGTGGCCTGTTTTTGTGAAAGAGAGAGAGTTAAAGGGAAGAAATGTGTAAAGCTGCTATGGTGTAGTTGAGAACAGGAGCTAACTGGTTTCATTGACATTCCACAACGTTAATGTAACTCTAAACAGATACGAGCACGTCGTTTAATGCAGGGGTTCTCAAACTTTTTCTCATCATGTCGTATATTTTAAACCGTCTTACTAAAATTCTCATTGAATTAAACATGCTTGTCTTTTAGATTACTCCTTTTAGTATCAAGTGATTACAGCTTTCATAAACAAATAATAACTATTATAATAATTAATCACTTCTGGGTATGAAGAGTAACTCCATCTCTTCACATCACCCCAATTTCATTTTCAAGTTCTTGTCCTTTTATATGAGCTAGAAAATGAAGAGCTTTTAATTAACTTAAACCAAACTACAAAAAAAAATGTATGAACTACTTTTTTTTTATTTTAAGTAAAATTATTTCAATACAAGACAATAAAAATGTTTTAGCAATATGTGGCTCAGTGTAAAAATGTCAACTACACAAAATCTGTTTACTTTGTACTTAATGATCATATTCAACATTTTCATCCAGGCATTTTTACAAAGTATTACAAAGTTTATCCTGGTTTTGTTTGAATGATATTTATGACTTAAATCTGCATACAGAAGTTAGATAAATTTTAACTTTAAGCACTTAATCAAACTCTGCCAAATGCCTGAATGTAAACTCTTGCATGTGGAAAAAAGATTCTACACAGTCTAAAAGCTTATGATTTGATTTATTAAAATGAAAGATTCAGTTTTTTTTTTTAAAGTTATCTCATGACAAAAGACATAAGATGTATATTTGCGATTGACAGATAAAACAAAAGTTATTATTAATGATTTGTTCACACTTGTGTTCAGCAACCACAAAGTGATCTTTAAACCACAGAAAAAGTTCTGCATAAATCACAGGAATGTCTATAATGAGCTCAACCGCAATGCAAACAAAAGCACAAACAAGTGCATTTATATTATAAGGACTTAGAGAGATTATATTCAGTGTCCTAATCTCTCACACTCCAGTTATTATATCAGACTTTGCAGTTTATTTTCAAAGGAAAAAAATGTCACCTTACTGGTTTTCATCAATATTCACTACAATATATTTAACTTTAAATTGGAGTTTGTTCTCCGAATAATTAACACTCAGGACTCTGGATGCTGTAGAAACACCCACAAGATCATCTTTACTCCTGATGAAAACATAAAGATATCATCTTTATCCATGACACATTAACACAGGATTAAATATATAGTTATTAAAATTATGTGTACTGTATGTATTATGAGCAGCCTTCACTCACATGGTCACTAGCCTAGTCCACATGTAGTACAGCTATTGATCACTACCTCCACCTGCTGGCCAATTATATCACTGCAACAGGGTACATACAGTACTATAGAAATAATACAGCTGTAAAAACAAGTCAAACTTTATCTTCACTTGGACTAGCTTTAACCTGGCAAGCAGAAATTATGATGTGTATGAAGTCACTGTTTACACAATGTGGTTTACACTACAGTGCTAATGAATTCTGATTGGTCAAAAAGTGTTGATAATTCTCTATAACAGCACCTCGGACAATAGTGCAGGATTAAATTAATGTGCTTGCTATTGTTTCTACGGTACTACAGTATGATATTTGTTGAAGTTTTTCTGTGTCTGTCACATTTCTGGAAGGAGTCTCCAGTGTCAGTGCTTTATAAAGCTGTAGGCCTTATGACGTTTTCAGGACAGAGGAGTTTATGCTTTGTGGTCTCATGACAAGTTGTGTGTATTTTGTTGTTGCATTGAGAGGCTGGTAAGTGAAATTAAGCAAATCTATAACCAGATAAAATTTCTAATAATAAAAATGATTAATGTTTAATAAATACAGTTTGCATAAGAAGAATAAAACGCTTCATGATGTGCTGTTGTAGGAAAATAATCAACATTGAGGTGGTAACAGTAACTCAGTGCTTCATCACACCACTCTATTGACTACTTTAACATAAAATTAAAAAAAAACTTATTTTTACCTAGCCTTTACTTGGCTGACTTTTGAAAATTTTTTGTGACTTTTTTCCCCCTTGGAGAATTTTAAAGTCTCAGGAGCAATACCATCTACAATAACTCTACAGTCCTGCATGACTTCAACAACTTCAACAACTTTAAGGTGTGTTGTACGACAGTTTACCTCCCTTAATCCACATTGGTGGCTGGTGTGTCCACGTTTTTACATGCTGTAACAAACCGAACCTGGGGAAATCCCACCAGCCATTCATCCATTAATCTGGCAATGTCTCACTAATCTGTCCTTGTCTGACTTCTGAGAAACCTCTCACCACAAACCCGCCGCTTCACAGTCTCAGATTACCTAAATCAAGGCCAGTAATAATACCTAGGTCTTGATAATAGGTTATGCTTTTATTCAGTGATATATCTTTATATATCATATATCTTGGCTTTTCCTGGTCACGTCTCTCTCTCTCTTTTTAAAGAGAAACCTTACCATCTCTCCGGAATACATAGACATTCTACACAACTCAGTGCTTCCAACTAAGAGGAATTTAAGCAACACAAAACCTTTCACGCTATCAGTTTTCAACATCCATTTGAAAATCTGTCCACAATTCACACACCCCTGGCCATCACACCCATTTGTGGATCTTCGACAAAACTGTTGCCCGGTTAAAAGTATTAAAGTCATGATAAATACAGAATATTGATAAATGTTATTTATTGAAATATAGATAATACTGTAGCTCTGAAGGATGACACAAAAGAAAAAAAAACACTGTCACCTAAACTTAGTCACCTATTCAGTCAGGTTGTTGAAAACCTTTTTTTTGTTTGTTTGTTTGTTTGTTTTTTTGTGTCGTGCAGTTTTGTCTTGTCATTTGTTTTGTTCTGGAAGCTCTGTTACTAAAACAAATTCCTTGTACGTGCAAGCGTACTTGGCAATAAAACTCTTTCTGATTCTGATTTTGATTCTGAAAACATACACATATACAAGTCTGTTCTAAACGTTCAATTAAATTCAATTCAGTTCAATTTTATTTATATAACGATTTTAACAATGGTCATTGTGCCCTTCTAACCAGAAGAGAGAAGTTCAGTGATCAGGTGAGGTCCTTGGATGTGGACTCCAAGGAACTTAAAGCTGTGTACATGTTTAACAACAGCTTTGTTGATGTGTGTGTGGTTGCCAGCCCATCTGAAATCCACAATGTCCTCCTTCATCTTCATGGTGTTGAGTTCCAGATTGTTGTCCTCACACCATGCTTCTAAGGTGTTGGATCTCCTCCCTGTTAGCTCTGATCAGGCCCACTACCAAGGTGTCATCTGCGAACTCGATAACCCTGTTGTAGGCATAGGCAGGTATGCAGTTATGGGTGAAAAGAAGTATAAGAGAGGGCACAATACGCATCCCTGAGGAACTCCAGTGCTGAGGGTGAGACTTGAGGAGGTGAGGATGTTCAATTTCAATTTCAATTTCAATTTTATTTATATACCGCTTTTAACAATGGTCATTGTCTCAAAGCAGCTTCACAAAAATTAAAGAATTATTATTTTATTATATTTTTTTTTAGAAAAGAAAAGAAAATATTTGGAAGTGTGTATGTGTGAGAAAAATGTGTCTAGATAATAATTAGA